>JANHAO010000751.1:0-37748 GCA_026873985.1 Saraca asoca | reverse complement strand
TAGTCCGTGCGAAAATCCGCTGTAATATTCCAACGGACAAATTGTCCGTTGGTATGTCCGTTGTAATATTTCAACGGATGTAAATCCGTGGGAAAATCCGTTGGAATATTCCAACGGATATAAATCTGTGGGAAAATCCGTTGGAGTATTCCAACGGATAAAATCCGTTGAAAAATTCCGTTGGAATACCGCATTTTTCTTGTAGTGTTAAGACATGTTGGAAAAGCAAGAAGTTGTTATGGAGAAGATATTATTGATAAAATAATTTAGCAGATCTATCCACTAAGGCTCTTGGTATGATTATATTTAAAATATGGATTTGATTCCTTTATGATACATATATTCTAAAATGAATGAATGTCATAAAATTTAACTTTTCTATCAGGTATATACTTGCATGTATATATTGGAAGGGTTTTGAGAGAGATGAAGGGTTCAGGAGTATGGAATGTTTGGGATGTATGTCCTTAGTGACTAATAGTCAAATTGGAATGTAACTTTGTCCAAGTTGCTAAATTTTGAGTATAAAATGAATGGACTAAAGTTTATTCCATGAAATTAGTTGAATGCTCATGGTTATGTCCTAAGATTTGGCTTTTGTATAAGGTATGTACTTGTGAGTATACACAAGAGGGATCCTATGTTGGAACTTAAATCGTTTAGGCCTATGTATCATGGTTTGCCAGCTTAATTGCCAAAATGTGCGCTGCTTAGACTCTTTACTTGGCACTCACATACTTTGTACTTGGAAATAAGCCTGCTAACCAGTCATCCACCATCATAGGTCTATAAATAATGGACAATACTCACAATTTATATCACATTGAGGCAATTATAAGCAATGAAACGCATAGTACATAAGGAATCAATTCATGTATATAGGCAACCAATTCACTCATATTGGCAAACAAGATGTACTCATTCAATTATGTGGATGAATGGGGCTAAAACTGGATAAACTTATGGGATAATATTTCAATTGAAGACGACCACTTCTTTCATTTGCATAAAAACCTTGTTATAAGACTCCTGAGTAAGGGAGGCACCAGACCACATACTTACATTGTTAATCTAGTGCTTTGATGCTCACTTGGATCAGTAGATACTCTCCTAAAGAGCATTTTAAACCAAAGCCTTAATAGTACAAGTAGATATACTTTTTCCAAGTTGACATAAGGGCTTTTTTCTTAGTTCGAAATGGATCCAATGCTCTATAATACATCAATGCAAAGATAAAAATCTAAGGATTATAACTATATGCTTGTCCACTCACACTGGACAAGTTACCTTGATCAAA
Source organism: Saraca asoca (assembly GCA_026873985.1). Classification (NCBI taxonomy): domain Eukaryota; kingdom Viridiplantae; phylum Streptophyta; class Magnoliopsida; order Fabales; family Fabaceae; genus Saraca; species Saraca asoca. The sequence goes on along the minus strand of JANHAO010000751.1, from coordinate 36,451 downwards.
ATTATATAAATACTCTCAAAATGGGGAAAAATAATCTATATGTGCATTTTTTTTCAAATTTGACCTACATGATCTTCTTTTCATGCTTGATTTTTGTGCAAAGTTTTGTCCAAATTCAGGCACATTTGCTTGTTAAATGTGGTCACAAGTCTTGATTTATGACATAATGAAATGTTTGGGAGCACATTTCTTTAATGGCCAATACTCAAATTAAAATGCAACTTTATTTGAGTTGCTAGGTTTTTGAGTATGATACGAACGGAGACCGATTCAACATTCAATTCTACTAAGTGAGATATTGCAAGAATTTTAATGGTTTCAAATAATAATTTTCTTGGTTTTAGAAAGAGTTTGAATTCAAGATACATTGTTCTATTCATTTAATATAGAAAAATTCAAGATACAAGATTCATTCACTTAATGTGAAATTCTAAACAAATGGTTTTAATGTTCTAACTGAAATTTGTTTTAATGATATGGGTTTGATACTTGAATATGGTCAAAGACTTATGAGTGAGATGTAGATTACAGTGGCAAGTTATACATTTACATTGGAGGCAAATGGTCTTGAACTCTCTTATAAATACCTCCATTGGTCCTATAAATGAAGCATGCAAAATACTGCCTAGTTGAAAGTAGCTAGCTAATCATTTATAGAAAGTTCTTATATTATTATTATTCTCTTTGTATCTTTTAACTTTCATTAAGAACTAGATATTTCACATATATAGAGAAGACTCATAAGATACGGAGAAAGTTTGTGATCTTAAGAAAAAAAATTTGAGATTTATGCAGAAGGTTTGTGACTTATGAAGAAATTTGTATTTTATAAGGATTAAGAAGAAATTCTATCTTAGAGAAGGACTTGTTAAGTTAAGAGTCATATATATTTCTATAATATTATCTGGTAACTTTTTATGATTATTTCATTTATGATTATTTTTTTTTATTTTATATTAAGCGATAACACATTATTTTTTTATTGTTACAATCTGCTGATGAGAACCACGTACACAGCATCGCCATGTTCTACTTTTTCTTTGTTCACATTTGTCCCATACTACTTGTTTATTTACACAAAAGCACCGGGCATAAATAGAAAAATAATGTATAACTCATGCTTATAAATTGTAATTACGGTTGTCTTTGTGACTGTGTTGCGTTTCCTACTATTGTGACTTGTGAGTATTGCAAAAGTTAAGATGCAGATTGATTATGAATTTTCACTAGTTCCACAAATATTTTGAAATGAAAAACTACTAGACAGAATTACAATTTTGGTCATTACGGTTGTAACCATGATTCTAAATTTAGGTTCCAATTATAATATGAAAAGCATATTACAAAAAAATGGTAGATTAATGTAATCATTACAGTACAAAATTAATATAATTAGGACGAAAATCAACACAATTGCCAAATTACGTGCATCGAACTGCGATTTAAACTAGGATTGCAACATAATCATGTTGTCATTTCAATACATGTGATTTAATATATCATGTAATTGCAATACATTGTGATGGTGATATGTTTGGCACTCACATCATATAATTGTGATTTATGATTTAAAATCATGATATAATCTAACTTAAATATCGCTGATATAATCAACTATCTTGCTATAATGGAATTATGGAATAGGAATATGATAAGTAGCTGAATGTAATTAACAATGAATTTGTTAATCAACAATGTAAATTGAAAAGTAAGAAATAGGGCTTATGTACGTTTGAGTCTCGCTGCCTGTCCCACCTGCCAGCGTTCACAACAAAGGTGAAGGTGACAAGAAGAATGAAAATGCACAAGATTTTAGGATTCACAGCCATGTAGCTGTTTTCCAAACAAGAAATGAAAGCATTGAAATTTATATTGGACAATTTCAATGTGGAAGAAAGCTTTCGATAAAAAAAAAAAAAACAAGAATCTATTTATTTGTGTTTTCATTTTCTAACTTTTTAAAATAGTTCTATAAAACAAAGTTTAAAAACAGTTTTTAAAGAACAAATAAAATAAGATTTTTGGTAAAATTATTCTTAAAATAAATTTTAATTACAATAATGTTATTAATGGGGAGCTTGTTCTCTGTGTTTTTGGATGATTTTGAAAAATTGTTATTATTTTTTTATTTTTGAGACACATATTTCAAATTATAATTTTTTCAAACTGATTAGAAAACACACTTATACAAACAAATTTCTTTTGTTTTTTAAAACCATAAAAGTAAAAAAAAATTTTAACAAGAGTAACCACAGAAGCCCCAAGATTTCAACGATTACAGGGGAAGTTTTTTTTTTTTTTGGTGAACATCGTCATTACTATATATTGTGATGATCATGATGGATGAATATTCAAACATTTTTTTTGTTTTTTTTGGTATAAGGCTTTGCTTAATTGCATTATGTTTATATTTAAAAGTAACAATAGCATTTGTAGTTTTTGCTCATATCGAAGGATAAAACTCCAATTAATTCAATTTATACCAAATTGCCAATTGTTGAATTCCTAAGTGACCTTTTAGGTTTGGCACCAACCCAATGGTAAAGTACATGACCTGGGAAATTATTCTTGAGAATTTCCCAATTGCATTATTAAAAGAAACAGCAATGAATGAAAGGTGGACCGCCTAACAAATTAACATTTGATCGCTAAAGGTGGTTTGCACCTCATTTTTAACAAACTAATTAACTTAACTTTATTACATAGGTAATGTTGGTACATTAATTTTATTTTACAAACTGCCACTCAATTGCAGTGACAGACTGATTATAACAGAAATGTTCCAATCACACCTCTTCTCCTAGTTTTTTCGCACACAATCATTAACAAAAATCTCTAGATTATTGACTACCATAAAGAAAATTTTGAGATCATTAGTAATTTCTTTAAAAATTTTGGTCAGGTTTATGATTTTGGTTTTCTTAATCAAAGAATTAATCAAAATTCTAAACTTGAATGAATTACATGCATGGGGAAAACATTTTAGGTGTTCACTCTCACATGGCGATGCTAATATTCTGTTGTACTAATTTATGATCTAATTTAACTAATAATTTTAATTTAGATTATGACACAGATTTATCTATAACATTAAGTAGAACTAAAATTTTATTTTTAAATTACGTATATACAACTGCCATTTGTCAGGAAGAAGACAAAAATTTTTATGGTTGCCCTTTTGAGTTGCTGCAAGAACTTACCTACAACCCTACAAAGAGTTGTGGTTGTCTGTTTGTCTTCTTCTTCTTCTTCCTCTCTCTCTCTCTCTCTCTCTCTCTGCCTCTACTTCTCATGGCCATCTCCAATAACGTAAGAAGATTTTACAATAGTTATAGTTAGAGGGAAATTAAAAAAATAAAAATGTGAAAAAAATTATATAAAAATATAACCATTACAAAGTAAAATTATAAAAAAATTATAATTGCAAAAGCTAACATTATTGTGATTATAGATTGTAATTTAAAATATAACATTTTGAAAAAATATCAATGAATGAGATTATTGGGACGTAAAATTACAAAGAAATTAGGGATATGGAATTCTAAAAATAATAATTAAATACATGAGATTGAGTTTAAAATATGTGTCAAAAAATCATTTAGTAAATCAATATATTATGGTATCGTGATTTTTGTTTAAAAAATTCATAAAAAGCCACACAATTAAATAAAATGATTAATATGAAGTAGATGATTAGTATTAATTATAATTTTTTTTTATAATTTTAAAGAATTGATTCTAAATTTTTAAAATTGATGAGAGAAAATTCTAACCATCCAAAGCTCAAAGAAGATGTCTGCATTCTTGTCATTTAACTAAGAAACTCAGAATCATTGAGACATATATGAAACTTTTACATGATCAACCGCCAAGGGTTTCTTCGATCTAAAAATTGAGGGGGTGAGGATACAAACATGATTGTCATGGCACATGGGAAGAAATTAAAGAAAAGATATGGTTATAAACATGTATACTATGATTTTAAATTGCTATTCACTGTCGCAATATTATTGTTCTGTTTGACTATACAATTATAATTTTTCATAATTTTACTAATAATGTTGACATTATGTTTGCATTTGTCTTTAATTTTGCTCTACAATTATAATGTTGAGGTTGCGACGTTGTAGTTAAAAAAATTGTAATTATAGTTACATTTTTTATTACCAATATTATTCAAAATTGATGTTGTGGTCACGGTTGTAAATGTATTGTAGTTAGCAAAATTATAGATAAATGTGGTTGATGGCTATTTGAAACCGACCCAAAATAGTATTGAACTACCTAAACTAACAAATAGGGTGAGTCTAGGTCATGTCCACAGAAGCTAGAAATTGAATTCAATGTGTTGCAATGTAATAAAATGGGGGGCGAGGAGTAGGATACTAAATAGGCTAAATTAAATCAAATAATTAGAATGCAAGCTAAACAAAATTGAAAATAAAAGGAAAATAAATGGAGAAAAGTTCAATTCAATGGATTCTTGCTACTAATTCAGTGACCAATTATTAACTCTATTATTTCATTTCCATTTTGATTGTTTAGCCAAGGTATTACCTTAGCCCAACCCCCAATCACACTTGTTAATTTCTTCCTAATTCAATCTTTCAAGTTTAGCACCTAATTGACACTTTTGCTAAATCAGTTGAAGTCTAGCACCCCAACCAATCTACTAATAATATTAAGTTCTGAAAATATTAAGTCTAATTAGTTAAATTACCATAGCAGTAACCTAATGAATTACTCCTAATTCTTTAGGAAAATTGATTCACCCCAACAGCAAATCAACACCCTATTGCTACCTAATAGCTAAATGGCCACAAACAATGCAATTGTCTATGAGAATTTAGTTAGCATTAAATCACAATGAATAATTAATTAATTGACCACCTTAATTAATCATCCACTTAAATTATAAGCGATAAAATTAGGAGAATTAAAATAGGAATAAATAAGTATTAAGAGCAAGTCCCATAATTAAGAATGAATTAGTGCAAAAATTCTCTTAGATTGAGATGAAGATTCAATTGCATATTAATATAAAAATAAAAAGGAAAATAAAAGGAAAAGAGAAAACCTAATTAAAGGCTGGAGTCTTGCCCTAGTAGAGCTTTTGTCCTCCAAAAATCAAATACAATACAGAAATGTATGTAAAAAAAGATGTTACAAATGAGGCTCAACTATCTATTTATAGGCTTAGTGCACTACCTCTTAGTTGAGCTATGATTTAGGATTGGAAGAAGGCCTATTTGCATGTGACACTATTCATATGAAATGTTGGTATATCACTTAACTTTCCAAAGCCCATGGGATTCACACTTCTTAACCAAATGCTTTCTCTTTTGTGTCTGACAAGTCTAAACACTTTCTATGAGACCAAACTCATAAACTCTCTTATGTAATCATTCCCTAATTGTTTTAATTAATTAAAATAACTTTCTAAGTGAGGAACCATTCCTTCACTCATGATCTCCTCCATTGATAATATAAATGTTCTATAACCTTTAAATATTAACAATAGAAATTTACTATTATTTAATAATTCTAATCTTCATTAGAATTATTGAATCATTGATTAATCAACACTTCTAATCACATTAGAATACTTAACTAATCATTTCAAATTTCTAAAATATTCACTCAAATTTAACTCCTGAATTCATAACATTTTGCATTCTATTTTTTCCTTTGAGTTTGGATCAAAAAGATTCTATTGTGTGACCTATTAGGTTTCCATGCACGTTGACTTTGAATTTGTTTATAAGTTTTTATAAGCTTAATTGAATTAAAAATCCTTTTACTTCAAACAAAATTTCCCTAAATTTTTCAAATAAATCCATAGATTAAGATTGGTGTCTAGCAAAACATCATTACCACCCAAATGCCAGGAATAAATTTCTAGAAATTTCTTATTAAGATGTTAGTATCTAATTCAATTCCTTCATCTCTTGATATTCAAATTGGATTAGGGCATGGTTTAAATGCCAACCCTAATGTCCAATATAAGATATATGTTTGACTATGTGCTATCTCACAATCGTTTATACATAAATTTTTTTTTATGTCTTGATAATTGATTATACATAAAACTCATTTTATGTATCATCAATACATAGGCTTATGATTTAGATCATAGCATAAATGTCAAAACATCTTTTAAATATTATTTCTCATTACCAAGAAGGATGAATTTCATCTTGATTAATTACTACCTTCATGTGCTTTATGGTGTACCCAAAATTATTCATGTTTACTCTTTAAGAGTGCAAACCTGAAAAAAATCAAAGTGCACGATTTCATACATAAGGTACTATATTGATCTCAAGTCTAAGGATCACTTACACCATCTTTTACATGAGAAGTCCATTGACACATGGTAATACTCTATATGGTTTCTCATGGCAGGTCAATCTAATCATATATCGCATAACATATGCCTATATATTTGTCTAGATATTAAACAATGTATGAAATCACTGTGTTCTTCCAAAAGAATGTGACATAACACATGATGATTTACTCGTGAAGAATTAATTTCCTATTTTCTCAATTATTCAACAATTAGATATATTTAAAAACACAACTATATGTTTTGAACATCAATAACTTGATAGATTGTAACATGGGAATGTCATTTCCTATAAACAGTATGTCATTTACATACAATAATAGAAAGACAGTTGTACTCCCACTAACATTCTTGTACACACATGGCCTATCAATGTTCTTATGAAGTCAAACGATTTGATTACTTCATCAAAATGGATGTTCCAACTCTGTGAAGCTTGTTTCAATTCATATATGGACCTTTATAGCTTGCACACCTTATAGGGCTCAGTCTTAAAGACAAAACCCTTAGGTTGCATCATATATACATGCTTTTTCAAGTTTCCATTGAGGAAAGTTATTTTGACATCCATTTGCTAAATCGCATAGTCATGGTATGCAACTATTGCAAGTAAAATCCTAATAGAGTTCAGCATTGCAACTATCAAAAAGGTTTCTATGTAATCAATACCTTCTACTTGCCTATAACCTTTTGCCAACAATCTAGCTGTGTAAGTTTGTACTTTGTCATTTGCATCTATCTTTCTCTTAAGGACCCACTTGTATTTAATGGGTTTTATTCCTTTGGGTACAATGACCAAGTCCCATACTTGGGTTTCATGAATTCATTCCATTTCAAATTTTATGGTTTCTTGCCACTTTAAGGAATCAATATCTAATATTGCTTCCTAGAAACTAGTAGGTTCATTGTTGTTCTCTTATGTGAGAAGAAAACTATATCTTTTAGGTTCTTGATGTTCCCTAAAGGATCCCTAGACACTTATCACTCTTAGATCCGAACTTATATGTGATGATCCATTTCATATAAGCAAAATATCCCTAAATCTTTATATGTGAGAGACTGGGCTTCTTCCAAAACTATAGCCCGTATGGTGTCTTATTAATAGACTTTGATGGGACATGATTAAAGACGCATGGAGCAATTTCTAAACTATTGGCCTAGAAAGAGATTTATTACAAAGCTCATAATAGAACATACCAAGTAAAGCGAGGTACAATTTCTCCTTTTTGAACTATAGCCCCAAAAAGAGATTGGTATGCCCTAGTAACTTTTGCTCTATTCTTGACGTGCATGTTCACTTCACCTTTCTATAGACTTATACTATTTCTTAGTCTCTACACATTATTACAAATGTGTGAGCCACAATTGCAATCTAATACCATAGAATCAGCAAAACAATAAGACAAGTTTATCTTAATTACAAGGATACCTAAAGTAGAAGCTTCTCTAAGCTTCTTCTGCTTTACAATTTCAAGATAAGCTTTACAATTTCACTTCAATGGGCTTCTAGTTTACAATGGTAGAAATGCCTTTAGGAGTGCTCTTTTTCTTCTTTTGTACACCTTTTTTAGGTTTCTTAACCTCGGCTTAGCCTTAGAAATCTTCTTCTTAGGCTTTTTTTTTTGCCTTCTTAGGCTTAGAAGAAGTACTAACCATTAGTATAAGTTATTCTTTGTTGAAAGTCAATTTGGCAATCTTAAGCATGTTAAGTAACTCTCCAAGAGAGACCTCTATCTTATTCATGAAAAAATTCATGACAAACTACCCATATGATGTAGGAAGGTAGCGTAGTATGATGTTCACTAAATGATCATTATTAATCACATGGTTAAGTTAGGCCAATCTCTCTATTAGCCCGATGTATTTTAGCATATGGGTTGCAACATATGATCCTTTTGTCTTCTTGTAGTTAAACAGTTCATATGATACCTGGTATCTTTTAATATGAGCATGCCTTTTGCAGAATCATCTTAAAGGGAGTCATATTTTCATGTTGCTTCTAAAGCTTAGGAGACATTGAAGCCAATACCACATATGCTACTTGTTTAGCATCTTCCTCATGTTTCAAGTAAGCATCAAAGTCAAAACTTGCGTGAAATGCTTTCTGCGGGTATGGCCCTTTGGTCGCATTTTGCAGAGTGATGGTACAAGTTGTGCATTGGCTATATGCTCCAGCTCAACAGGCTTCTAGTTGAGTGAAGTGGTGTGGTCAAGCAAACTAGAGCTCGTGCACTGGGAGGTCGCTTGCTTATCTCGCAAGGTTGGCCTTAAGCGGGTTGTGAGCTCGCACTGCCCGCGAGCTACACCTGATAGCGTAGTGAGCTAGATTTTTACTCAATGATCTCATAATTTGGCGTGCGGGACTGTTTTGTTAGGCTTGGCTCTCGCTGGGCCCTTTTCAGTCCATTTGGTGATTCCAGATTTTACCCATAACATTAGCCCCCTAACTCTTAGTTCACTTAGTGAAATGGGAGTTGTAATCTACTGACATGGTTTTCCTTCACAAATTACCATGCAGTCAAAGTCTTTGGTCAACTCATCTTTTCATCTGATCTAGGCCATTCCTTCCACTATATGTGTCTCATTTACACGAATGAATCTGCCTCGTTTCGTCCGAAACATTAATTGAAGTGGTTGGAAGTAAATTTCTGGGCTCTTCGGTGAAAGTAATCTAACCCATTATTTAAGACATGAGAGGCTTCTTCTTTAGCCAATAAATTGAACTAATGAGAGCTTTAGACAAGCCCCTTAACCTTTTGGAAACTTGTTTTTCTAGAGATGCATATATGGTTTGCTGCATAGAAAGCCTTTTTAGGTAGTTCTTCCTCCTTGATTACGAGGAGAGATCTTTCCAAGATCTCAAATTATTTCTTCATGGTTCTGTTGTGGGATTTCATCTTGCCAACTGGGCTCTTGCTTGTTTCTTGAGTTGCTCTCTTTGTGAGTTAGGAAAGGAGCCATTGGCTAGGGAGAGTTTTGAGAAGAAGAAGATTAAGGAGTAGTAATGCTCGTTTTCTCTTTGGTTGATAGGGGTCCTCCTGCGAGGGCTTTTATTCTCTTCAGCCTTCTTGCTGGCTTGTATTTTTGCCCTTTTTCAATTTGTATTTTGAGTTTTTTGATGTAATTTTAACTCGTTGACGCTTTTTAATGAATGGAATCCTCTTTATGCTGCTTGTATCTTGTCAAATACATATTCTATGTACCAACAAAAATCAAATGAGTTCCACCCAAATGTCATAACAAGATGAAATACCTGAATAACCAATCAACTAAATTTCTCAATAAATAATGAGTTTGAAAAACACAAGTTACATTCAAGAAAAGCCGTGTGCAAATTATGAGCACTTGGTCATGTGAGAGCTAAGAACTCGAGCTCGCATGAGAGCTGCGAACTTGAGGTCACATGAGAGCTGTGAACTTGAGGTTTTTATGCAGTGACCTCATGATTTGGTGAGCTTTGTTCATCTTACTAACTCTTGGGCTCCCGCTGCCCCATTTCATAATGCTAAACTTCCTTTGCAATATTGACCCCTGAACTCTTAGTTTGCTTCGCAGACCTGGAGGTGCAATTTTTCCCGAAAGAATCTTCTTCCTCAGTCAAAGTCTTTGATGTCAGTTTACTATGTTGTCACTTCAAATCTTTCCATTCAAACTGAGTCAGACCATATCTGACTCTAAGCATGATTCTTAGCTGTTGCCATGGCAGCTCATTCCCTTTTTGGACCATTCGATCTGAGACAGTTAATTGTCCCACAAGTCTTTTACTAAACCTAGATTAATTTATAAAGCTCGTGAAGCCCTTCTTGCTTCTTCATGGACTGGCTTGATGGAAGCTTCAGATAAGCTTTTCGTGTTTTTGATAGTTTAGCTTCTAGTGAGGCATTTTGAGGTGTGAATGGCCTACTACAGGGGACCATAAAGCGAGAATAGCCTACTGCACATGACTCCCATGGATAGCTCTTTATTTGGATCATGAGGGAGTCTTATATGGGTCTTGTATTACTTCCTCACAGTCTTTCCATGAGTTGTAGCCTTGCCAGCCAGCTTCCTAACACTTTTTTGAATTGCTTTGGGTCAGGGTCAGGAGGAACTGCTGGCTGAGGAAGGATGTAAGCAGGTGTAGCCAGGCTCCCTGGTCTTCCTGCTAGTGGGAATTCGCCTCCTGGTAGTTGGCTTTTTGCTTTCAATAATAACTCTAGGCTTTTTGTTTTGGTTCCTATATTTCCCTCCTTGTGATGTAAATTTACCTCATTAGATAAGGCCTTTTGAATGAATGAGCTTTTCTTCCCTATTTTGCATTCTTCGGATGTATTTCTTTCATAAGAGATAGTTAAATGAGATACTCTGACAACCAATCAGCCACTTTTAAGTGACTAAACTTGACATCTAAGTGCCCTTAAGACCAATATATGGTAGGCAGGTCGCATGTGAGCTACACCTAAAAAAGAGAGAGAGATCGCATGTAAGCTACACCTAAAAAAGAGAGAGATGTGAGTTGTGATCATTTAGTCGCATGAGAGCTGCGTTCTGTGGCAATTTTGTTGCCTAATTCTTATTCTGACATCTTTATGTCTTGTCGAGCTCATAGCCCTTTGCCGAATTTTTGTAACACGATCTCATGGCTCTTTATTAAACTTGAGCATTTAATAGTGCCTCAGTACCTCAGTGAGCTCTTGACTATGCTTGATTTTGAGCATTTAATAGTGCCTCTGCATAAGTGAGGTCTTGGCTGTGTTAAATCTTGAGCATTTAATAGTGCCTCTACACTTCAGCGAGCTCTTGGCTGCACTGGATCCTGAGCATTTAATAGTGCCTCTGCACCTTAACGAGCTCTTGGCTGAACTGGATTGTGAGCATTTAATAGTGCCTCCATGCCTCAGTGAGCTCTTGGCTACACTGGATCTTGAGTGTTTAATAATGTCTTCACATCTCAACAAGCTCTTGGTTGTGCTGGATTGTGAGTGTTTAATAATGCCTTCGCTCCTCAGCGAGATATAGGCCCCACTAGATTGTGAGCATTTAATAGTGCCTTCATTCCTCAGGGAGCTCTTAGCTACACTGGATTTTAAGCGTTTAATAGTACCTTCGCACCTCAGTGAGCTCTTGGCTGCATTGGATTTTGAGCATTTAATAGTGCCTCCACACCTCAATGAGCTCTTGGTTCTGCTAGATTTTGAGCATTTAATAGTGCCTCCGCACCTCAATGAGCTCTTGGCTGTGCTAGATTTTGACATCGGAATAGAATAGCTTTCCTTTTCAAGATAGCATTTCTCTGGAGGTAATTCTAGATAGAAATCTAGAACACTTTCATTAATTTTGATATGATATTATAGGATCAGTAAATAATTCTAACAAATGGTTGTGGCTTTTGATCAATGATTTGCTGAGTTTGTTGAGATTGCTATTCTGACGGCCTCATCACATGATCCTGCAAATGACCCCTCTTAATGAGATCTTCTATGTCATCTTTTAATGCCTAGCATTTTGAAATATTATGCCCAAACTTGTCGTGGTAGGCACAAAATTTATTTTTATTGCCCCTGAACTTGCTGGGAGTTGAAAGGGGCTTGGGCTTTCCAAAATTTACCTTATCTTGTTCTGTCGCAAAAATCCTGTCTTGCGTATCAGACAAAACACTATAGCTTTCATAGCAACCGTGGGGCTAAGGTTGCCCAGTTCTCACTTTCTTTGTTGTCCACCCACCGAGGCCATAATTTTGGCCTTCTTCACTCCTCTTTTTGCTTTGAGGAGCATTGGACATTTCACCTTTATGCCTAAGTTCTTCCATGCCAAAGGTTTCCTTCCATCTGATTTGTTTGGCAACTCACTCATAGAATTCAATGAGGTCTCTAGTTGGGGACTTGTAAAGGCTTCTATATAACTTTTCATCCTTGTGGAGTCCCGCTGAGATTGCCGTTAGGATGCCTTCTTCTGATGGATTCTCTATGAGGTTGGCTTCATGCCTGAACCTGGCTATATAATCTTTTAGTGATTCATTCTTATGTTGAAAGATCATTGCGAGATGGTAGGGGGCGTGAGTTGCCTCTTCAATGCCTAGTATAGGTCGATAAATTTCCTCTGACATTTTTCCCAGTTATTGACACTATGAGTCAGGAGGCTTCTAAACCACGTTTGAGGTATACCTCCTAATGTGGCTAGAAAGATGCGGCATTTTACTAAAGGATCAATCGTTTAGAGATCCATCTGGACATTAAATGCATCCAAATGGTCACAAGGATCACTATTTCCATCGTACAATGGAATTACGGGTACTTTAAGTTTCTATGGGAGATGCTACATTTCGATCTCCATAGAGAATGACAAGCTTTCCTCGTAACAAGGTTGGCCATTTTGAGTTCAAGGGCACTCGTCCAACTGTTTTAGCCCTCAAAGAACTTCCTTCATGATCAGGTCTTGCTCTTCAGACTGTGAGCCAAAGCTTTCAACCTGCTATGAGCCCCCAGATCGCTGATCATAATGATCTTCATGGGCTTCCCTCTGGGCTCCTTCATATAGCTGTTGAAGTTGCACAATAATTTCCTCTTACCTTTGGGCACATTGAACTTGTGCCAGTGCCAATGCTCTCACGGTCTCAGTTAGTTCTTTTACCATATTCTCAAGCACTTGCCAGGATTGTTGGTGAGTCGCGAGGGCTGAACCATCATTGGTTCGAGTAGTAGATAAACTTGTTGTATGACCTTCCAGTTGGTTATTGACAACACCAGACTTTTTAACAGCTTCCCCTTTGGCCATGATGACTACATAGGAAATCAGGTTTAGAAGACAGGAAACAACCAGAAAACTGATGGGTCTCACCAGGCATGCCAAAATGTTGACAGCAGATTTTGGTTACACCTAAATCTAGCCAACAGAGGGGTTTTTTTCAAGACCTAAGTTGTTTGGCTAGAGAATAGGGAGAAGAAGAAGGAAATGCACAAAGATTTAATGTGGTTCAACGAAATCTAGATGGTACCACATCCTACGTCCATAGAGATATTTTATTAAGCTAAAGGATGTTTCTTTACAGTGTTTTAGCTATGGCTTCCAACAGGGTTTTTGCTAGTTTTTTCTCCTCTTTTTTTACAATAGTTTCTGCCCCCCATTTATAGAAACATGGAGGGGTACAAATAGAACTAAGTAAACTATACATCTATTACATCAAATATTAAATGTACAAGATAATCTAAAGTACAGTAAGTAGATTTCTGCAAGCTACCAATAAGTTTGCGTGACATACTATCTATGGGTGGGGCCCTTTGGCCACATTTTGCAGAGTGGCAGTGCAAGTTGTGCATTGGCTGTATGCTCAAGCTCAATAGACTTCTGGTTGATCGAAGTGGTGTGGTCAAGCAAACTAGAGCTCATGCACTGGGAGGCCACTTGCTTATCTCGCGGGGTTGGCCTCAAGCTGGTTGCAAGCTTGCACTACCTGTGAGCTGGAACTGATAGCATAGCGAGCTGGCTTTTACTCAGGGATCTCATAATTTGGTGTGTGGGCTTTTTGCTGGGCTTGGCTCTTGCTGGGCGCCCTTGTTAACCCATCTGGTGATATCAAATTTTACCCACAACACCATGTAACTCTTAATCTTTAGGTTTTCAACTCTTTGTCATTTATTATTCATCACATTGAACATTATTAACAATCCCTTGTTTATAATGTTCAAAGTGAAACCTAATTTTTCCTAAACACTGTATAATGATGACGAGGGCCATCCAAACTATACATTTTTACTAAGTTGAAACCATCAAACAACAATATCTTTCATATTATAAACATAACATGAAAGATGCAAAGTAACCTTGACGAAGACCAACAAGTTATCATGAAATCAATTTCTGGTTATCATTTTTTGGTAGTGGTGATTAATCAAGATTTTAACATGTAAATTAAATTAATGAAGGATCTTTTGCTTAGTTTAGGGCTTAATTATTTAAAGTTCTCGTGTCCTGGTCTATGTCATACATACATCCTATTCATATGAAAATTGAAATCAGATGCATGCAAACATTTACTAGTCTATATCATACATACATCACCATTTATATCACAATCACATGCATGCAGAATATATATAGGATGATTATAGACTAAAAATTATTTCCCTTGGGCCATAAAAGCGAAGATTCTCCACGATATGCACCTTTTGCCACACATCACCACACTTGGGCGCCTTCTTTTTCTTCTTCTTCTAAAGGAAAAATAAAATTTCTTAATTTAAGAAACCTTGAGTTACATTTAAGTGGAGTGAAATGAGAAGAAAATTTTTACATTTAGAAGTTGTGAGAGAGGCAAGACATGTAGGCCTTATTCAATAAAATCCCAATAATAAAATATATATTATATTCACAAAAACCTTTGGTCCATAATCATCCTTCCATGCATTCAAGTATAAATGATATATATAAGACAAGAGAGAATAGAACATTAACCATTTGATTCAAAGTTACTTAATTAATATTTAATTTAAATAAGTTAACTAATTTTATTCCACCATCAAACATCACTGTCAATATATTTTGGAAATTAGTCTTAATTAATTCCAAAATCAATCAATTAGTAAAATCCATCATACTTTCCAAAACTTTGGTATCAAGTAAATAAAATAAAAGAAAGTTTCCAAAAATATTTCCAATCAATTTGTATTGATTATTAAAATAAATGAAAACTTTGCAAAATTATTTCCAATCAATTTGTAATCATCCTAAAATTAGATTCAAATTTAAGAAAAGTTTCCATAATCACATAAATACAATTTAGGCAAGTTTTCTTAAAATTAATTATGATTTCAATTAATTTTCTAAATTATATTTATGATTAAATCATGGGACTAATTATTATCATCACAATCAATTAAAAGGTTATTAACTATCATCACAATCAATCAAGATGGCCACAATCATCATGAGTGGTGGCTGGAAAATGGACCAACAGTCAAACCTAATTTGCTAGTTTGGCCAGCTTGCTTGTTTGCTAGCCACCATGTTTAGCCATCTAGTCGATCAGGCCAATATACTATTCAAACAGCCAGCTAGTTGGTTCCTTTCTAATATATTATTCATTCAAAAGTGTAGATCCAATCCATATTGGCTTATGAAAAATTTTCTATAGAAATATTCTACATTTTGAATGAAAATCCTTAATCATATGGAACCAAACTACAACATGCACATAATCTGAATTATCACCATAACAAATCATGAATTAATAGAAAACAACATGAGCTCTAATACCACTATTGGGAAAAATTGGATCTCAAAATCAAATATATCAATCATAAGCATCAAGTGTGTGAATTGGAGTTTTAAAATTTTTCTCATACCCGAATCATATTGTTTACAAATTAATTCATAAGCAAGGTAAAATTTAAATTAACAATTTAACTTATACCTCACTGAGAGTTATTCTCAGATTCCTTAGTCAAATTTAAATTTGATATTCAAGCAATAATTTCATAAACTCTCTGACTGACCTTATAATCAAGTTTTTTAGATTATCTTTAGACAACTTCTTCAGATTTGATCTAAAACTCCTTCAGATTTGATCTACAACTCCTTCAGATTTGATCTCCAACACCAATGGTCATCTATACGAACAAATTTGATTTAAAACTGCCACCAAGTTCATGTAATGGATAGAGTAAGAAAATCAACCACTAAGCTTAAAAGGTGCTAGCTCTCTAAGAGTAAAAAATTCACTAGGTTGGGGTTGATGTTTGAATACAAAGAAGAGATGAGAAGTGAGATCACATAGAGTGAGTAGGGCACACAGTATACGTGCTAAGGCTAAATTGATATGTTGAAAGGTTGGCTTCTCTCTTCTTTCAATGGAAGAGATTCGAGCACAAGC
The DNA here is from genome assembly GCA_026873985.1 of Saraca asoca. Lineage (NCBI taxonomy): Eukaryota > Viridiplantae > Streptophyta > Magnoliopsida > Fabales > Fabaceae > Saraca > Saraca asoca. Next base: position 20,255 of record JANHAO010000751.1, on the reverse strand, counting down.
TAGAGTAGAGAAGCAAACATGAGTGGTGCACAAGCTAGGGTTTTCCCTTGCTTGTGTCATCCACTCATCAAGAGTCGTGCAGCTCCTTTGGCCTAATGAGTTTACACTCCTTAATCTCATACTTCCTCTTTTATATTCAACAAGCCCAAACACTCTTCTATGAGTCTAAACTTATTAACTATTTTATGTAATCATTCTTTAATTGTTTTAATTAATTAAAATAACTTTTTAAGTGAGGAGCCATTTCTCCACTGATAATCTCCTCCAATGTTAATATAAATGTTCTATAACGTTTAAATATCAACAATAAAAATTTACTATAATTTGTTAATTGTAATCTTCATTAAAATTATTGTATCATTGATTAATTAACACTTCTAATAACATTAGAGCACTTAATTAATCATTTTAAATTTCCAAGATGTTCACTTAATTCAACTCTTGATTTCACAACATTTTGCATTCTAACTTTTTCTTTGACTTTAGATCAAAGAGATTCTATTTTGTATGGCCCATTAGGTTTCTATGAATGTAGACAATAAATTTGTTTACAAGCTTTTATAATCTTAATTGAGTAACAAACCTTTTAATTTGAACACAATTTCCCTAAATTGTTCAAAAAAACTCATATATCAATATTAGCACCTAGCAATGCATCATAACCACCAAATGTGAGGAATAGATTTGTGGAAATTATACCTTTTATGATAAGGTTTTAATGTGTAATTCAATCCCTTCATTTCTTGATATTCAAATTAGACTTAGGGTATGATTCAAATATCAACCCTAATATGAACGTCCAATTTTAGGTGTATGTTTGACTATGTGTGATCTCACAATTGATCATACATAAAGCTCTTTTTATGTATCAGTAATTAATTATACATAAAACTTTTTTTTATGTATCAACAATATATAAGCATGTGATTTAGATCATAGCACAAATGTCAAAACATCTTTTGAATATCATTCCTTGTAATTAAAGAGAATAATTCTATTTTGATCAATCACTACCTTCATATACTTTGTATTACACCTAAAATTATTCATATATACTCTTCAAAAGTACATGATTCCATACATAAGTTATTATGTTGATCCCAAGTCTAACGATCACTTACACCACCTTTCACATGAAAAGTCCATTGATACATGGTAACATTCCATAGGGTATCTCGTGGCAGGTCAATCCAGCCATATATTCCATAACATATACCCATATGTTTGTCCAAATATCATCATATCAAATAATGTATGAGATCATTGCATTTTTCTAGATGTTGATGAATAATTGATATCATGTTTTCTCGATTATTCAACAACTAGGGATATTTAAAAATATAACTATATGTATAAATTATCTCATAATTACAATCCTCGTGTAATTTTTTATATACAATTATATTTCAAGGACTTTATCCAATATAAAATAGAAATATCAAACATATATATATACACACACATCTTTAAAATTAAATTGATAAAGAGGCCAAAGCATTATGTTTTATTAAATAAACTAAGATTTGTAGTATCCATGCCATTACAATTGTCTCTAGGGAATCTATACTAACAAATTATATTTAAATTAGGAAGAGAGAAAAAGGTAGTTAATTGGTCATTAATATGCATTGGGAGGGCGCAAATTTTTAACAATTATGATTTGCAAGCAAAGCCTCTCATCATTACCCTCAACTTACATGCTAAGGTTGTCAATTATAAATAGGAATGTGTAAGACAGTTATTGCGATTGGGTAGTTAAATGGTCAACCCCCCTTGAAATCTTGTATTTGTCATAAATCCATTTCAACATGGAGTTAAGAAGTTTTTAGATTGGAAACTAAGGTATGTCTTATTAATTTGACTCACTTTCTACGTAATTAAAGTCGAAATTGCTCAAGCAAGTCAAATTAAGGAGCATTTATTATTGTCATTTCCAATAATTTTGATAAAAAAGCAAGTTGAAATGAGCTTTTGCTATTAAAGGAGGTTGAGTCAATATCAGTTGCTCAACAAGATAGAAAGACCAAGACTCGGTAAATCTAAAGGTGTCTATGTGGCACACAATTGAAGTTCTAAAGCACATGCAACAAGGGTGCCAATTTTTTACGATTGTCAAGCAATTTCTATATGTGGTTATTTTATTCTAGCTATTTATTGTAGTTTTTGAATTTTAAACAATTAGGGACATTTGTCACAAGGAAAATATGGAAGTTACTCCAGGGTAGCTTTCTAGAAATTGCCACGAGCAGTATAAATAGGATTGGAGACAAGAGGCATCATTCTGCCATTACAACACTCAAACTTAACACACTCTGTTCGTGGTGGTACTCTGCTAATCTTAGAACTTAGATTTGCATTTCATCTGTAATTCATGTGCATTGCGTAATTGTGCAATTCATATTTAATTATCAAGGAATCCAAATTACGTCTTGTTACTAGAATTCATTTATTTTCTTCTCTGCATCTGCACTGCATCAAATCTAAAAGATTTAATGGATCATACTTTTCATCTATTTGTTGTTAGGACCTACTCTTTTGGTCAAAACTTTCCTATGGCAAAATTTAGCTTAAACAATATGTTCAAGGTGATTCTAAATTGTGATTACGATCATGATTATGATTACATTGTGATTAACACAATTATGGACAAATACTGGAATAAGAAACTACTATGGATTAAAATTACAAAAAATTGTGATTGTAGAACTCAACACAATAAAAATATTATTTCATGCAATATTTTGACTACAGATCACAACTTAAAATCATTATTAAAGGTTTCATGTATTCAACGTAATTTTGGTATCCGGTAAAAACAAATTTTTCTTGGCATTATCAAGTCGTGTATAAAGTCAAAGTTATACTTATGATTGATCTGTATCTTTCTTGTGCGGGGTGACCATAGAAGGACGAGGTGTTGGTACTTTCATCAAATGAGTCTGGGGTCAAATGCTAAGGTACTCTCTGATGATGGATTCTTGGCACCATTGTTCTTCTTCTTAGAAGGGTTAGCAACCTTCTTTGTTTTATTTGGCCGTTTTTCAGCCGGTTGGTTTCTTGTCGAAGCGGATATTGAGTGTTTCTCTAATCCTCTCTTTTTCATGTGGCTGTTGGTTCTTCGTCTTTGTTAGGGAACATCTCATTTGGTTCTTCATATTTGCACTGAGCTTCCTTGGCAATCTTGCTTGCTCTATCTTTTTCCCAAGAGCCTGGGATCTTGATTGGCATCGTGCATCTGCAATAAAACAATGTAAGAAAAGTTACTATGATAAAAGCCAAAATGAGTAAAAAAGCCAAAAAAAAAAAAAAAAGATATCTTAAGGATTCACAATTTGATCCACCGACAAATACCTGATGTACCACTTTTGCCAAATGAAAAGGTGCATTAAGAAATGATATGAATTTCAGCTTAAACAGTGGAGTCTTAATGTTTGGCCTAACTTATGGGGTTTTCCAATGGGCATTCCGCCACTTTTAGTTGTAATAGCCATCATGCGCCTCGTTTTTTCTTTATAAAAGATTGCTCGACCTCACATATAGTAAATTTTATACTTGCTTAGTCATATTCAACTTTATAATACTTTTCAAAAGCAACAATTTTGATGCAGTGCATACCGATAGTTTTTGTCGAAGCCTCCGCAGTCTGCACAAAGGCATGGTGGTTAAATTTCTCAGCAATTGGCATGTCAAAATATATTTATGAATGAGAAAACCACCACTCAAAAAACATATGTGTGCATACAAGGCAATGGGTTAGTTGGTAGGCTCAAAGTAAGTTTGCATTTTGGCATTGAAGCATTCAACCAAAGGATACTCAGAGCGTTTGAAGGTCCACGTTTGAAATTTCTTGTCCAAAATGCCTAAAGGACATGCTTGGATCATTTGGAATTGCCGGGCAAGAGTATCTGGCAAATATGGTTCAACTGTAGAAGTTTGTTTTCGAGGAAGCCCTAGGAAACGAAGTTGTAGACAAAGAAACCTCGACCATATGTCGACATTGTGTATCGGAAGGGTCAAGGTCCAACATAAACCAAGAAGGACCAAATGGCCAAGATGAAAAAAGAGACAAACATTATGGAGGGCGTTCGACAGAAAAAGAATATAACAAAGAGAAGAAAAGATTGTATAATTCTTTGGAAGATTTGAACATGTGCTCATCCCATATTTACATTGACCAATCTAGGCCTATAAGTTAAAATTTTCGATGATTTGCTAATTTCTTGTAAAAAGAAAAATGTTCCCAACTAAAGTTGCATAATCCAAAACAGACCCCCAATGTATGAAATGGTATCATTGCTTTTAAGATGTCAAATTGCCAAGTTTATGTTTTCAAAAAGAGATGCAAGAACTAAAAGACCTAAAGCAAAATTTGACGCTCATGTAGAAAGACAGCCAAGGGGAGAAGTGAAGAGGCAATTTTCAGAGAAGAAACACAATAAAGGTGCTTGCATAGCCAATATAACCAAAAAGTAATGTGTTCTTCATCAGAAATTGGTGAATCTTTCTTTCCCCGAAATGTCTTTATAAAAGTCAAATAAGTAGAATTTTTTGAATTATTGGGCACTAATTTCTTAAAATCATTATTTGATGGAGTTAAAATTGGTGAAACAATCTCACCATTTGGCTTCAGACCTGTTAAAGCAAAAATGTTAAATAAAGAAGGGACTATTATGCCATAAGGGACATGCATGCTATTGGCCGAAGACAAACAGTAAGAAATTGCAGCTCCTAGTAAAGGTGGAATACATTTGATTGAAAATTTTGAAATTTTCAAAACTCACCTTTCATTGCTTGATCATGTTCAATCCAAGACAAATATATATGTAGTAGAGCATGAGGGAAATTGTGAAAAATTCTAACATTTTTTGAACCCTAAGGAGAAATGGATATGGATTTTGAAATAAACAAACGTTTCTATAAGAAAAAGGATTTTTATGCAAAAACATTAGGGAATAAAGGTCTTAAGAAAAAAAATATGATGGTTCACCTTCATCAATTTCAAGGAAAATATGGAAGTTACTCCAAGGTAGTTTTTTGTAGGAATTGCCACAGACAGTACAAATAGAATCAAAGTGGAGAAAAAAAGGCATCATTCTACCGTTACAACACTTAAACTTAACAAATTCTATGCTTTATGTGGCACTTTGCTAGCACCCAGCACTCCACTGATATTAGAAATTTTATTTACATTTCATCTATAATTCACATGCATTGCACAACTATGTAATTTACATTCAATTATGAAGGATTCCAAGTTACATCTTGTTAGTGGAATCCATTTATTTTCTTCTCTGTGTCTATGTTGCACCAAATGTGAAAGATTTAAAGGATCATACTTTCTGCCTATTTGCTGTCAGGACCCAGTCTTTCAGTCGAAATGATGAAATTTGTCTTAAACAATATGTTCAAGGCGATTCTAAAATGCTGTTGAGATCAAGATTACGATTACGTTTTGATTGACAAAATTGTGGACAGATGCAGGAATATGCTATTGTTGTGGAGTAAAATTACAAAAAATTATTATTGTAGAACTTAACTTAATAAAAATATTATTTCACACAATATTTTGACTACATATCACAAAATTTAAAATCATGACTAAAGGCTTCAAGTATTCGGCGTAATTTTTGTAGCATGTAAAAAAAAATTTGGAGGACAATAACACAATTATTTTCACCAATTGCTTGCGCTTATAACAACAGATTAATTTTAAGTCATATTAATTTCACATATCAATCAACGACGGCAAAGGAATATGTTGTATTGTATAAAAAAAAGGGGTTTTAGCAAAGCAATTTCAGAACTAAACATTGATTTCACTTGCCATATCTTTATTTAATTTTCATTTACAAAAAGTCCATTCACTAATTTTCGTGCGAGTTTATTAAGAATAACCCTTTCAATAAATACATCCTATATCAATATACAACAAAATATTAAAATTAATCCATGCATTATTACTAGTAACAATTAAATGGGTTTTTTTTTTTATTTATTTAGTTAAGAGGTTTAAAAGCCTCATGTTTTTACAAACCATTAGAGCTATAGCTCTAGTTTTCTAATCACTCCCAATTCTAATAGTGCATTACTTGAAACCCCCACTTAGATTATTAGCCTTTTTTTTCACCTGCAAGCTTGCCATGGTTAATAACATGGTCAATTGCTCTCGAAAATGCATTAATGAAGCACGTAGAACTCTTCTTTTATAGATGGAGAAGAGGAATCTTGCTACATAATGCAAGCTCTGTTTTCCAGACACTTGACCTCAAGGCCTATACAACAACTCAAGGGCTACACGCCCACCATAACCTATACAACAACATAATAATATGGAGTGGCCCAGACTATACAATTTACATTTTATTGGGCATCCAACAATTATACTCAATACATGCATATACAATCCTACCAATTGCCAGACTTTACATCATAATTATTCCTTAAATCTTTGCTGAGTGTGATCCATTCAGTTAGTGAGCAAATCCTAAGTCAGGATAGTGTGGGGGAATAACAGGATTATCCTTTACCTCTGAAAAGTATGGAAAGAGAAGGAGTGAATTTTATAAAAACTCAGTGAGTAATCAAAAGTATATATATAAATATAAATATAAATATATAGCCATGAAGATACGCTTACCTATTCAATAGCAATAGTCTCAAAGTAGACTTGGAAACTTTCATCCTTAGGAAAAAGATTAAGTAATTGAAATTATAATATTCAATAATAACCATTAGGATCGATCCAAGGAATAATTTCTTACAAGCAACTGGCTTAACAATATCATATCGATATAGCATCTGTCTCCATCCTACCTTATTGCCCCACACGTATCTCCCCAACCTTACTCCTCAAATAAATATACTAATCACAAGTGCACTTGAAGGTTACCAAGGAATTACTAAAGGATCCTGTATCTCAAATCAACATTCTAAATATATCATGTTGCATGAAATTCATTATTCGGGTAAACAGTATTTTTCAAAACATACATAAACCTGTTATGCATTTCCATATCCATTCATCGTATAGAAAAGTAGTATCGTCAATTTCAATAATATAAAACTAGATGAAAATGCATAATTTTAGCATAGCAAAACCATTTCATGTACACATATAACATATAGGAAAATCCCATTATTTAAAAAGATTTATAACATTTCATATAATAAAATTATTTTATTTTTACACATGGTATTATTAAGTAAGGAAGATTGTCCACTCACCTTAGACACTCCCTAGAAAGCTAAGTGAACTAATGCTCTAAAAATTTGCCGTTGGTGCCCAATTCTTCCTTGGAAAATATCTTTGGAGCTCAAGAATAACAATATTTTAGTATACCTTAACTTTGAGGGTTAGGGTTTTAGGTAGGGATTTGTTGAAAACTTAATGTAAACTTCCTATAAAATAAATCTTTTATTCTAGGATTACTCACCACCTTCCAAAGTGCAGGTAGGTAGCTTGGCTAGAGCTGGATCACTGTCGGTGAGCCTATAAGAGCTACTGGCTGAAGCTTGCCGTTGAGGGGAGGAAAAGGAGTGCTGAGTTGCAACTAAGCTCTCAGGCATGAGGAAGCACCGAGGAGAGGGATGGCAACTAGAGCTCATCGGTTCAAGGAAGAGTGGTCGGCGATCACACAGCCATAGCAAGGAAGCTTTTGGCCCTGCTATTAGAGAAAGAAATAGAATGACTGGCTGACTAGAAAAGGGAAATTGCCAAGGAATAGAGAGGATGATAAGTGACAGTTGGAGCTCATTGGAGCTTGTTAGGCTGAAGAAAGAGAAGTTCAGCTACCGATCGAGTAGCAACAACTACAAGGGAGCTTCAAGCACCAGGGAAAAAAAGGAGACATTGGAGGAAAGAGAAGGCTGGCAATCCTAGCTCATCAAACAATGATGGCTGGAGAAGGAAAAGCATTGGTCACTGGAGAGTAGAGAAGTGGTGGGGAGGAGGAAGCTTCGAGAATGCACTAAAGGGAGAAGAAGCAGGCTGGAGAAATATTTATACATAACAAGAAATGGGGCAAATTTTAGTTTGACCTCATCAACTTTTCATCGACTTCAATAAGGTCTTTCTAAAAAAATAAGAAATTACAATCTGACCCCAGTAAAATTTATGATTTTTCATTTTGGTCCTTCAGTAACATTTTTTTTTAGGTATTACAAACTTTCCCCCAACAAAAGAATTCATCCTTGAATTCTAGGAACATAGTCATAAGGAGTGTAGGTCTATACCAAAACATCACTTAAATAGCTAGGGGCATATATGCATCATGAGACACTCAGGGCTCCCAAGTTATTTCCCTTTTCCCGTGGTTCTCCCATAGAGCCATGCATCACCCGAACAGGATTATTTTCCTTGCTACTATTCTTCAAAGCAAGAATGCCATACTCAAGCTTTCGATCTTCAGGTTCCTTATCAATGTCCATAACCATTCCCCTCTTGCCCGGTGTAAATCTGAATTGTCCTCCAAAACACTAGCATAACTCCTGATGAAACAATACTAGTTGCCAAGATCTTTTCATTGTGTTTCATGTATTCCATGCCACCTTGGATCCCATGATGGAGACTAATTATGATAAGCTCCATCCTATACTAAAATTCATCACCAACTTCAAATCTAAGGATAGGTCTCAAGATCTGCTTGCCTGTATTAACATATTTTCCTTTCTCCTTAAGGTTCTTTGTTGTTTGTAAATCACCAACTTCATCTTTTAACTTTGCTTCTTCTTCCTGCAAAAACCCCTTACAAATAGCTTGAAATAGGCAGTGTATCTCTTTCACTTTGTTCTGAGTCACATTCGACTCATTATCATAATTGCTAAAACTACCATGACCAATAGGAGGAACATTTACATTGAAGTCAAGTGTTATTGGAATCAATTGAAATTCTTCAATATTTTCATCTCAGTTGTAAGAGTGGTTTTTTCCCAAATTACTAGCTGACCAGTTTCTTCAGAAGCAGCACTTCCTTCCCAGAACAATTTAGTGGTTTTAGAGGGACTTTTGCTTGACCTTCAAGGAAATTCTGATTCAAACATCAAGCCAAGCACAATTACCCTGCCTGATGCAATATCCATAACATTGGAATTTCCTTTCAACTCAAGCTTGCAACCATATACTCCTAAAGCTTCGTCTGAAGACTTTGGATTCCTTGGTGGACTACTATCTCCTTCCCTGATATCTATCACACTATACAACATCGTGGTTTTGTACTATAACTAGCGCTTTTGAATTTGTTTCAACCTAATGTTGATTATGTTCATCAAGAAGTTTTATGCATTATGTAGGATAACGCAACAGCAATCTAGCTCATACAAGGCAGTTGTGTTCGTGAGGTTGGCTAAGGCTAGGGAAGTTTAATGGTCTGATTATCTAGGAGCTACAACAAGATGGTGGTTTGTGATTGATCTTGGATAGCAATGCTGCTGGTGAGAGGAAAGGACTTATAGAACTTTTTGGCACTTATTTACAATCCCATGGGAAGCTGTTGAATAGGTAATCAAAATAGGGTAGCCAAGAATCATAATTTGAGGAGTACTATAGCTAGTAGGACTGGTTGGAGTAGCAGGCTATAGCTTCTGCGTAATTGCTGGGGGAGAAAAGCCCACTTTAACGATGGAAGGCTGAGATTTTAGGCAACACCAAGTGCCTGGGTGAGTGTCCTGTAGCAGGACCAAAAACTGAATGGCTGGGCACTCGTGCTCCTCAACCTAAATGAGCTAATCAGTGAGCAACTTCATCTAGTTGAACTGAGAGGACTGACTAAAAAAGAAGACTAGCCAGAGAAGTCAATCTTGGCCAAAAATAAGGAAGCCACCAAATAGAGTAGAGCAAGGCCATACAGTTTGAGCAGGGCAGATTTCCACTGCCTTGCCCTGGCAAGCATGTCCATCCTAAACGTTATTTCCTACTCTTTTCACATTAGCATCTGCTATCATTTTCCAATATCTAGAAGAAAGGTGCTAGATAGTTCGTTACTGGTAATAGTTAAGTACTTCAAATGTTCCCTTGTTCATACCTTAGTGGGATATGATAGGGAAAAACAAAAGTCCTCTCTAAGATGCAAGTGCCACAAATTTGGCATCTGTGTAACAACAAATGGAAGCTCTCCTATCAAATTGTTGTTCTATAGGTCAATGACCTAAAGATTCTTGAGCTAGGCAATCTTAGAGGGGAAAAAATGAGATTAAAGACATTATTAGAATGGTTGAGAAAGCGAAGGCCCGCAATGGCAAAAGTCCCTGGTGGAATGGGTCCAGAGATTTAGTTATCAGCAACTGAGAGATTAACAACAAATAGAAGGTAAGCAATGTCATTAGAGAGTGTGTGAAAAGGCTAAAACTAGTGGGGTTAAGAGCTATCATGTGTCAATGAGAATCATATGTGATGCTGGACCAGATGCAGTGGTTGCTAAAGGCATTCCATGAGGAAATAGCAGATTATGGACCATCAATAATGGTTGTTTTCAAGGATAAAAGTGTACGATAACCAATTTATGCCTAAATAATATTAAAGTCCATCATATTCAGCACAATCAAGTTGGCAAACAAAATAGTTCCACACACATTGATTCCCCAAGAAGGATATTTCACTAGCTATCAATGTCTAACCCAGGAGAGTGGATACTAACAACTACGACTTTAGAGGAATTTAAGATCTAACAAGCCATAATCAAGTAAGTGGATACAAAAGAATGAATTGCACTTGAATCAAACAATACATAAGCTAAAATAGAATTAACTATTAAGGTACCTGTGACCACAACATTTGAGGCCTATGCATCATGCCTCGCCAAGGTGAAAACTTGGGTAGTAGTCCTCTAATCACTACCACAACCCCTACTAGTTAGCCTTCTACTCCCACCTCTATCAGTGGGCCCAAATATTAAGGGCCTAGTGGATGGCATTGCCTGATGTCCCTGTTGCCCTATCACCACCAGGTGAAGCTAATGAGTGAGGACAATCTTTCACCAAATGACCCATCTAACTGCATCCAAAACAGGCTCCAACAACTCTCCTACAAATCCCTAAATGAACCTTTCCACAAGATTGGCATAGCCTGGATGCCTTATGTCTAACTGGAGCAAAAGGATTGAAACTAGATCCTCTAGAAAAATGATGACTAGAAATAATGGCACCTTAAGGTCTTCTAGAATGAGGTGCACTAGAGGCTGTAGAAAGTTGTTTTCTTCTATCTCCACTAGTACTCTTAGTTCTAGACTTCTTTCTTGAGCCCCCTTGAATTTCTCTATCTTGCTTTCTTTCCTTTCTTCTCACCTCCAATTTTATTGCTTTGTTATAGACTTCCTCATATGTGGTATCCTTGGAAAATGGTATAGCATTAAAATATTTATCATCCAAGCCCCTAGCAAACCTCAAAGCTTTATCCCTTTTAGTCAGAATCAAATTTCTTGCAAGCTAGGAGAGGTAGAGGAATTGAGCAGCATGCTCAGAAACAATTGATCCTCTTTGTTTCAAATTATAGAATTCTTGCATCTTTTCATGCTGTTGTTCTTTGGGGAAAACTTACTCTAGGAAGGCTATGTGAAACTTTTCCTAGATGATGATTCCTTTACCTATAGGCCTACTTTGTTCCCACCCTTGATACCATCTTTTTACCAATCCATCAAGCTGGAATTTCACCAGCTTAACTACCACTTCTTCAGGACATTCTATAATCTACCATGACCGCTCAATTTAATCCAAAAATTCTATTGGATCTATAGATGACTCAATTCTTGAATATCTAAGAGGTCCCATCTTTCGAAACCTATATATGAAATCCTCAAAACTTTTAATGGATGATGATGATGCAGGAGGTGGAAGGGGTGGAGGCATCTAAGTTCCTAACCCCCTCTCCTATCTTTATGTTTCTTGATGAGCCATTTTATTCATAAATTCCATCATCATGTTCTTAAAGTCTATGAACCATGCTGGGCCATTTGAAGAGGAACGAGTTCTAGCTCCAAAGGCGGAAGGAGCTTTAGATTGAAATTGAGAACTCTTGGCCTCTAGATCTACCCCAGCCCCAAGGTATCAATTAGGAAGGAGAGGGCTGGTGAGAAGCTTCTTCAGACACTTCTTCAGTTTAGCATCCATGTGGGAGTTGCACTCTAGGCAACATTTTTCCTATTATGGAACAAGAAGATTGGTTTTAGATAGGGATCAATGTACACACTTATAGAATTGGGAATTTAGGAAATGCAGAGATTATTAATATACATTCATAGTGTAGGAATCAACATATCCTTATTCATGTATCGTGCTCCCGAGTGCACTAACATAAACTTAATATGCCTATCCCATCATGGTAGTTGGAGAACTCTATTATGCACTTAAACCCTAGATCATGTTCTGATACCAACTTTGTCATGCATCGATCCACGGAATGTGACTGGTGTAGAAGATCACCATCAGGAAGCTCCTTCCATTAGGAAACCCCCTACAAGCCTTACAATACAAATAATATATCGACGATGAAATATTTATATATTAAAATTCTAATAGCAATCCGATAGAGTTTCCTCTATTTTCTGGATACCTGGCCTCAAGGCCTATACAACAGCTTAAGGGCTACATGACCACCATAACCTATACAACAACATAATAATATAGAATGGCCCAGATTATACATTTTACATCCTACTGGGCATCCAACAATTATACTCAATACATGCATATACAATCCTACCAACTACCAGACTTTACACCACAGTTATACCTTAAATCTTTGCTGAGTATGATCCACTCAGTTAGTGAGCATATCCTAAGTCAGGACAGCATGGAGGAATAACAGGAATATCCTTTGCCTTTGAAAAACATGGAAAGAGAAGGCGTGAGTTTCATAGAAACTTAGTGAGTAAACAATCCAATGGTCATCCAAAAATCCCATTTAAAAATCATGCTTGAAAGTATATATATAAATATAAATATATAGCCGTGAAGATATACTTACCCGTTCAACAGTAATAGTCTCAAATTAGACTTGGAAACTTTCATCCATTAGGAAAAAGATTAAGTAATTGAAATTATAATATTCAATAATAACCATTAGGATCCAAGGAATAATTTCCTATAGGCAACCAGCTTAACAATATCATATCGATATAGCATCTATCTTTGTCCTACCTTATTGCCCCACATGTATCTCCTCAACCTTATTCCTTTAACAAATATACTAATCACAAGTGCATTTGAGGGTTACCAAGGAATTACCAAAGGATCTAGTATCTCAAATCAACATTCTAAATATATTGTGTAGCATGAAATTCATTATTTGGGTAAGCAACATTTTTCAAAATATACATAAACCTATTATGCATTTCCATATCCATTCTTCGTATAGAAAAGTAGTATCATCAATTTCAATAATATAAAACCAAATGAAAATGCATAATTTTAGCACAACAAAACCATTTCATATACACATACAACATATAAGAAAATCCCATTATTTAAATAGGTTTATAACATTTCATATAATAAAATTATTTTATGTGTGCACATAGGATTATTAAGTGAAGAGGATTGTCCACTCACCTTAGACACTCCCTAGAAAGTTAAGTCAACTAAAGCTCCAAAAATTTGTTATTGGTGCCTGATTCTTCCTTGGAAAATATCTCTGGAGTTGAAGAATAACAGTATTTTAGCATACCTCAACTTTGAGAGTTAGGGTTTTAGGTAGGGATTTCTCGAAACTTAATGTAAACTTCCTATAAAATAAATCTTTTGTTCTAAGATTACTCATAAGCTTCTAATGTGTAGGTGGGTAGCTCGATTGGAGTTGGATCACCACTGACGAGCCTATGGGAGCTGCTAGTCGAAGCTTACTGTTGAGGGGAGGAAAAAGAGTGCCAAGCTGCAACTAAGCTTAACAGGCCACAAGGAAGCACCGAGGAACTCATGGCAACTGGAGCTCACCGATTTGTGGAAGAGTGGTTGGCGATCACACAACCATGGCAAGGAAGCTTTCAGCCTTGCCATTGAAGAAAGAAATGGAATGACTGGCCGACTAGAGAAGGGAAATTACCAGGGAAGAGAGAGGATGATGAGTGATAGTTGGGGCTTGCTGGACCTTGTGGGGATGAAGAAGGAGTAGTTCGACTGGTGACTGAGCAGCAGCAATTGTAGGGGAGCTTTGAGCACTGGGGAAAAAATGGAGACATCGGAGGAAAAAGATGGCCATCAATCCTAACTCATCAGACGATGATGGCTAGAGAAGGAAAAGAATCGGTCATTGGAGAGTAGAGAAGCGATAGGGAGGAGGAAGCTTCAGGAATGTGCTAGAGGAAGAAGAAGCCGACTAGAGAAAAATTTATACATAAAAGGAAATGTGGCAAATTGTGGTTTGACACCATCAACTTTCCACCAACTTCAATAAGGTCTTTCTGAAAAATAAGAAATTATAATCCAACCCTAGCGAAATTTAAGATTTTTCATTTCGGTCCCTCAGTAACATTTTTTTTTTTGAGATATACATTGTCTAGCCCAAGATTTCACTAAAATGATGAATTCATCCTAGAATTTTACAAGTTTTTTGAATTATTTTTAAGCAAAAAATACAAATTACCCTATAAAGTTTGGATGAGTGTCAAAAATAGTATATGAACTTCAAAATTCTATATATTACTCTCTTAAACTTTTAGAAAAAAAAGCGTTTATATTGTTGTTAAAAACTAATAGATATGGTGCACGTGAGCTATTTGTGACCTTGATCTTCTTTCTTCTCTCCATTTATCCGTGTTGCAGGATGAAAACCACAATATACAACAAAATGAATGGAAAAAAAATATTTTTTTTTCACTTTTTTCCAGCAAAATGGCATGATTGGCTCTATTTATACTTTATTTCAAGAAGGAAAAAAACAAAACCATCCTCTATTTTCATCAAACACAAAAACCCTATCATATTTCAACTACAAATCCAAAAATCTAATCCACAATGCAAAATGCAAGTTCAACAAATGCATCAAACAAAATTTAGAAGGGTTTTGTATTATTTGCAAAACCAATATATATTAAGAAAAAAAAAAGGTAAAAAACTTTACAAAATACACAAAGTGATGCGAAATCAGTTTAATAAAATCCAAAACTCTTATCTCAAAAATTAGAGAAATTTCAAACACCAAAATCTTCAATCATCTTCAATTTTCTTCAAGGGTTGTAATATAAAGTTTGGCTTCTCTTCTATTGTAGTGAATGGTGGCTTAGTGTAAAAGAAATGAAGACTAAAGATATGCTTGAAGGTCACAATCAGCTCATGTGCATCACCTCCATTAGTTTTAATAACAACATAGATGATTTCACTTTTTTTCAAAAGTCTAGTGAGAAATATATAGGATTTTAAAGTTTATATATTATTTTTATCATTCACCTAAACTTTAGAAAATAAATCTGAATTCCCCCTATTTTTAAGAACCCTTTTTTAATTTCAACAAAAAGTTGTAATTTATAGTTTGCATATGGGACAATACATTTAAAATGGATCCCATATATTGTAGTGCTCCTTTGGATAGCTCTCCATAGTTATTTTTGAGAATAAATTTGTTAACAAATTTGATGTTCAATTAATACACATGACCAAAGCTTTCTTTTGACTACTTTTTCAATATAATGCATTTCATAACTTCTCATTTAATTGTTACATAAACTGTAATATTAATTTTAATTGTTTTTATAATAATTTACACTTTAATAATAGTTTTTTTTTTAGAAAATAAAAATAAAAATTTAATTTTCAAATTTTCAAAGTTAGAGAGAATAAAATCTAATCACTTTAAAGTTGAAGGATATATGTTATATGTTCTTTACTTTTGATATTATTATCTCTTCCTTTATATTTTGCCGGTGGTTGCAAGTTGCGAAGAAATTGCTTATGCATAATACGTAATGTGATGACATCATCGCAACCAAAGTTATTGCAAAATGAAAAGCATTTCATCACCATAAAATAAGAAGAAAATGATTGTAATTACAATTTTTTAATCTTTTTTTTTCTATTTGTTGTATTTTATTTATTATATTTGAATTAAAACGGCTCCTTCCCTCAAAAGGGTTGACTTTTGTCTTCTCATTATAAGATGACTGTTTGTTTTTAACTTATGTGTTAATTGCTCTAGTTGAAATGCTAATGGAGTAGATAGAACTGTTCTTTTATAGATGAAGAGGAATCTTGATACACAAAGCAAAGCTCATTTAGTAATCATCAAATCAAATTGTATTAAAGTAAGAAAGTATCATGATCCCATCTAGTACCTAGCCACTGGTTGTTCAATCTAAAACTTCTAATTTAAAGTATGGTTTTAACTTGTGATTGCAGTTATTATTATGACCAGTAATATTATAGAAAAATATAAAAAAATGCTAGAAAATATGATTAATTTAAAATAAAATTATAAAAAATTACTTATAAATTAAAACCATAATAAAACTAAATTGAATATTATGCCTAAAGTTCAAAATTTATATATGTATGTATATATATATATATATATATATCAAATTAAATCTTTTTGACAATCAAAAAGATGTAATTGCTACGTTGCACATGGGACAAAATATTTAAAATGGATCCCATATATTGTGGTTAATTTTGAGAATAAATTTGTAAACAAAATGGATGTTCAATTAGTCAACATGAACAAGCTTAATTTTTTTTCTCCATAAATATATTAAAAAGATTACATTTACCAAAGCTTTCTTTTGACTACTTTTTCAATAATTTGCATTTCATAACATTTCATTATTGTTACATATAGCCGATACACTGTAATATTATTTTTAATTGTTCTTTATAATAATTTACACTTTAAAAATAGTTTTTTTAACACATCAAAATAAAGCATCTCCCGCAGATATATGATATATTGATATATAATAAAACTAAGTCTTCTAAATATTAGTTCTTATAGTAAATTATTTGAATACATACATGTGGAGTTTATTGCAAACTTAATTCGGCAAATAGAATTTCAGAAAACAAGTTTGAAATTATCAAGTTCTAGTTGTTCCCAAAAGCTTAAGCTGTTAGGAGAAGATCCAATAATAATTTTACCCTTAACCTTTCAGTCCAAGAGACTTTGATGCCAGAACTAGTTGCTTTAAAAAAAAAAAAATCATCAACTTGATGTCAAATTCTTGCAGCAAAATTGTGAAACAGCTTTTAATTTCCATTCATTTTCCAAAAAGCATGGCAACTTGCTGAGTCTAGCAACTCAATTCATCTGAATTTGGATCATACAATGTTTGTGTGAATCTAATATCTGGCTTATTTTAACATTGTCCCTTGGACTGACATAGCTCAACTGGTAAATGTAGACAAGATCCTTAGATTACTAGGGCTAGCTAGGTTCTTAGATTACTAAAAGACTTCAGTGGTCAGGATTTTATGGATAATATGATAAGCAATTTATATAGTCTCTTCAACCTGCAAAGGAAATGGGAAAAAATAATATAATTCCTGAAATTATCAAGTGTCGATTATTTTCAAAAGCTTAAGTTCTTAAGAGAAATTCCCGTAATGATTTTATCATTACTCTTATAGGAATAAGTTATCCTTATATCGTTACACAGGCATGTGGTGTCTATGTGGTGTCTTGCTTCTCAAGCTATTCTAATTTATGCCACCTAGTGCAAGCTTCGAAGAAAAGCTTGACAATATGCTTTGGAATATTTTCTCAAATCAAATTATGTTTGAAGGATAAATCATGCTCCCATCTAAGGTTTATTCAATTA
The DNA here is from genome assembly GCA_026873985.1 of Saraca asoca. NCBI lineage: Eukaryota > Viridiplantae > Streptophyta > Magnoliopsida > Fabales > Fabaceae > Saraca > Saraca asoca. The sequence goes on along the minus strand of JANHAO010000751.1, from coordinate 2,523 downwards.
TCCAGCCATAAATCTTGATAAAAAGAAAAAAAAAAGTATGCTGAGGACTAGTCTTCAACTGGACGCTAGTGATAATAGTTTGAAATATGCTAAAAAAAAATATGAATCAATATGTGTTCTTATAATTTTTATAATAATTTTTATATTTTTCATAATTTTTATTAAAATTACTATTTTTATATAAAAATGAAAATTTTTAAACAATGCAACTCTGAATGATTTTTTTTTAAATTTTCTGCATATTTGCTGCAAACAAAATCTGTGCACACATGTGATATTTTGTAAAAAAATAAAAATATTTTTTTTTACTGAAGATTACAATTTTTATTTTTTTGTATTAAATTTTCATAAAAACTAATAAATTTTTTTAGCATTTACCAAAACATTATCCTAAATTTTAATATATTACCATTTTAATCATGATTTTAAAGTGCTCAAAAGAAATTCCTTTTTTTTCCCCTGTTGCAAGTTGCGAAGAAATTCTTTAGACATATACACAATGTGATGATATCATTGCAGCAAACGTCATTGCAAAATGAAAAGAATTTCATCACCATAAAAATGAGAGGAAAACAAATTTCTTAAAAGTTTGAATTTTTGTTCCTTTGAACACACACTTTTAATTTTATATTTTCCATTATGACCTTTCAATCTTTCTTACCTTTTTTTTCTTTTTATTATTATTATTTAGTTATAAATTTGGCACTAAGTGCCTTGATGTGCATAGCGTGTTTGCGCCCAAAGTATCCCTGCAAAAATAATTGCTTTTAATGGCGGTTTCATAGTGATGGTTTGTCTAAACTGTCAATAAAGACACGCAAAAGTAGTTGGAAATGATTTTTTAGTGATGATTCAACAAAACGATTGTTAATTACTTATCTTTAGCGGCAATTGAATAACTGCGGTTCCTATCAAGCCAAGTGACCCAGATTTGACTCATTTGAAAAGTAAATTACTATTAAAAAATAAGCATTTTGTAGTGATTACACTTTTATCCTATTTTCACTGAAAATCCTAATTTCTCATTTTCTAAGATGTTCTTTTTCATTTTACAGAAGCTGTGAACCCTAGCTTTGAAGAAAATGCTTGAATCTTGAACCACACTGGTTAATCTTTCATTAGGTAATTACTTTTTATTACATTTGGGATTTATTCACTGCCATCTTTCTCGTCATGGTTTTTCACTCTAGTTCGTCTTCTTCTGAAACCATTTCTGACACTGAAGAAACTTTTAGAGCTCCAATGGCCACCATGGAGAGCTTGATTGGCCTTGTCAATCGAATTCAGAGAGCATGTACGGTTCTTGGTGACTATGGGACTGATGGTAACTCTGCTTTGCCTACTCTTTGGGAGGCTTTTCCTTCTGTTGTCATCATCCGCTTTCTCTATCATAGAAGTGGCTTTTTATCTATTTAGTGTCTTTGATAGTTCTGTCATACTTGTCTCTACCAATTTTGCTCTCTGATTTTTAGATTGTTATAAGCATTTTATATCATTTGTGAATTTATTTAAATCTGAGCATATTACTTATATTACTTATTTAAATCTGATTTTTAGATTGATATAAGCATTTTATATCATTTTCCTCCTCAATCCTATATGAAGGAGCTAGTTTTTTCATTTGTGATCCTACAAATAATAGAATGGAGCTAGTTTTTTTCTTCTGGTTAGCTATTATTTATCAGTATTTTATATCAAGCTTTCATATAATTTGAATTTATTTAAATTTGAGCATATTACTTGCTGCTAAGACGGGTACATTTTTTAGGAGTTCATTGGGCTTATGGATTTATTCCGATGAAAGTGATCAATGTTAGTAGGAAAAACAGTAGCTCGGAGCCCATCCTCATTAGGGAGTGTAGTCCTTGAATGATCCGTTGATACGAAATCTATAGGCTTTGAATCAGTGTTACCAATGAACTCAATATTGAACCGGCATGGAAGCAACGTAATGAAGGTAAGCAACATTAGAAACAATGGGAAAGTAAAATAAATCAAGTATCTATGCAACATTTATATTTTTAGTCTGTCATAGCATTTGGAAACTAAGAATGTTTTCTCGGGAGAAAGAATGTGCAGAAAACCGATTGAGAGGGAGAGAGAGACGGGATGGATCGTATCCCTATTTTTGTCAAACTTTCCAGTTTATGTACTTCACTAGACATGTCTAGACAGTTCAGCAATTCCTTGTATGGAAAATTGTTATGATCAGGTTTTCTGCTCTTTGTAGCTCTGCAGCTTGGTCTCATTGCAGCGCTACACCAAGGCATTGACCGATTTACAAAGAGCTGCTCTAGTACAGAAGTCAAGGCAAAAGCCCCAAGAACGCAAGCAAGCACTGTACAATGTATGTTCTAATTTTAAACTCATCTATCTGTATACTTCTAGATTTTACTTTTGAGTTTGATGCACTGCTAATGCTTGCCACATTGTTCTCTTCTTTGGTAGATCGGTGAACAATATTGATTTAGCTGTTTACATTATCATTGTCAACCAATACTAGTGCATTTGTCTTGGCAATAT
>JANHAO010000750.1:0-37979 GCA_026873985.1 Saraca asoca | reverse complement strand
ATACTAAGACTTAATTACAAGCATTAAATGCATTTACGTTTATATACTAGAATTCATCTATTATGTACTTTGTTTCATGCATGATGTATCCTCCAAAACTTTTAAGCTTGACAAAAGAAGTTTTAGTTTTCTGTATATAGTGCACATAAGCTAAGATAGCACACAAAATTCAATTTATCACTCTAAAGAGTAGCTAGAAAAACTAAGGGTATGTTTGGTTGAAAGAAATGAAATGGAATATAATAAATAGAAAATGGAATGGTTAAAAAGTTTGTTTGGTTGGTACTATGAAATGAAAATGCCCATTCCATTAAATGATAGGGCATGGCAATGATTGATTTTTGCTAGAAAAATGTAAGAAAGCATGGAGGAGATTAATGTCATAACTCCTTCAACATTCAAATTAATTAATAATCATTAGAAAGTAAGTATGTATAACATAATCTAAAATAGTTGAAATGATATATTTCATGTTGAACTTTTCAAAAATTGGACTGATTAAACTATATTATTATGCCATAAATAAAATGGAAATAGACAAAATAAAATTAGGCATTAGAGTTACCTAAGTTTGCAATTTGATTCATGATTTGATGTTGAGATGTTATGATAGCTTCACTTCGATATTGATTTCTCTTTTGACAAGTTTGATTTTCCTTTGAAACCCTAGTTGTCACATTAAAAGGGAGAATATTGTCTACAATTTAATGAGATGGAATGTAGCTAGCTAGGGTTTTAGGAGTAGAGACGTATAACAAAATAATACTATTTGGGTAACAATTTGACCCATTATTGGAAAATACCAATTACACAAATTAGGCCTAAGTATCTAGTGCAACTTAGGGTAAATAGAGTAATTTAGTTTAAGTTTAAAATGAATCAGGTTGGTTTTGGATAGAGTATTTTCAAAATCCATGTGTTATGAGTAATATCCAGTTCTGCGAGATGGGCTGGCAAATAACCGAAATTAGACCAAGTCCAAATAAGAAAAGAGCCAAGCTCGCTAGACCGCACATAGACATAGAACAAGATAGAAATCCTAGCTCACTAGGGGACAAGCCCTGGCTCGTATAGCTAGCATCTTGCTATAAGCGAGTTTAGACTGCCAAAGGTGAGCTCATAAAGGTCGTCCTCACTAACCAAAGGCTGGTAACAATCGAGAGTCCTAACTCATGGATATTGCACCTTGCCCAACTAAATTGTGAAGTAGCAACCCTCTCAGACTTAGTGCGTAGGACTAGCCTACAATAAGCAACACCACGGGCCCAACCTATAGAAAGTAAACTTCAAAAATCAGCCACCAGTCTGTAGAAGACATTTTGTAATAGTCTAAGTTATCTTGTACATTTATTTTGATGTAACAGAAATACAAATTGTGTAATTGGAATTGTAATCCCTAGCCTCTATAAATAAGAAAAAGGAAATCATTGTAAAGGGGGTTAGATCCCTTTACTGAAACTCTGTAAAACTCTTTTGAGATTAATAAAATGCTACCATGGACATAAGGGCCGATGCCTTCCGGCTTTGGCCAAGCACCCTACTTACTACTTCCCTTGACTCTCTGTCAACCTGTAGTTATTGTTCCTAAAATTAACAAAGTGCTAACATGGCATGAATGCCAAGAAGTGCTAGAAGCTTCAGTGGCAAAAATAGCTGAGGCATTGCAGATGCTGGCATAAGTGCAAGCCCAAGGTTTACAAAGGCAGACTGAGGTCGCTATACCTGGGAACATTCACTAGTAGCAGTGAGCTGCAAGTTCAAATAGAGCTAATTAAGAGCACATTTTAGGTCACTACTTGTGTGATCAAGAAGATAGGAAGAGCCATCAAGCCTCTAACCAGTGATCTGGGGCATTAACTTCATTGATAGAAAAGTTGCTTCAGAGGGTGAAGTTGTTAGAGGCACACCCTTGAGCTTAAGATGATCGAAGCCACCCAAAAGAGCAAACACCCTTCTCCAAGGAAATGGAGATGGAGCCTCTCCCTCATAAGCTCAAAATCCCTTCTATTCCATTGTACAATAGGGATAGCGATCTGTATAACCATATGGATACGTTCAACATCCAGATGGATCTCTAAACAAGTAACCCCCAGATTAAATGTCGTATCTTCCAGGCCACATTGGGAGATACACTGCAAACGTGGTTTAGAGCCCCTAGTCCACAGCATCAATAGTCAGGAAAAATTCCTCAATCAATATAGGGTGCTGAAGAGGCAACTCATCCCCTATCATCTCACTACAATCATTCAGCATAAGCATAGGTCATTGAAAGATTACATCACCTGATTCAAGTGTGAGATTGACAACATCGAGAGCCTATCCAATGAGAACATCTTGACGGTAATCTCAACAGGGCTTTGTAAAGACAACAAGCTATATAAAAGTGTAACAAGTCCCTAGTGGTGGACCTTGGTGAATGTTATGATCGAGCTGCCAAATAGATTAGGTGGGAAGAGACCTTTAGTTAAGATAATTAGAAAGATAAGGTGAGTGGCTTTGAGCAGAGTAAGAAGAGAAATAATAAGGGTCAGAAGACCGACCCTAATAGCTAGCTTCAAAAGAAAGCGAGAGTTAAGTGACCTCAGCTTTCAAGTCATCATGATCATTACAACATCCTATCAAACACTCCAGATAGGATTTTTACAATAGAAAAAGGTAGAAAAGACTTTGGAGCTCCATTCCCTTAAGGACTCCTTATAGAAATAGAAACACAAACAAGTTTTGCACTTACCATAATGGAGTCGGGCACAACACTTCAAATTGTTGAGCCCTCAGGAATGTGATCAAAGATTTAATTAAGAGGGGCTATCTAAGAGAATACGTGTTATGGTCTACGAGATAGTAGCCATCTCTACCTTAGTAGGATCTCGGGCAAGAGTAGTCTGCTGTAGTAAGAACAATATTTTAGTCTTGTAATGAAGCATGTAAAAGTAGCCCAAATTTTAATGTATATAGTTTGAGTGAATTCTTAGCAAATGTTAATTCAGAAGTTTGCCCTCAGGATGCGAGTTCCCCCCATTTCAACTTACAATTGTATCCTTTTAAATTTTAATTTAAGCTTCTATCACATTAGAATGACTTACTTCATGGCACCGTCTTAATGCAGTCAAGTGTGCATGCACCATAAGCATGCTACATCGCAATGCACATGACCAACTTCCTTAGGCACCATATGTATGCTACATCACTATACACATGACCAACTTTCTAAGGCCCCATGTGCATATGATCTCGTCATGCATACAACCAACTTTCTTAGGCACTGTATGCATGCGACCTCCAGCTTGTGCATATGACCAACTTTCTTAGGCACCATATGCATGGTGCTTCATCTTGCACATGATTAAATTTCTCAGTCACCATGTGCAAGTGACCTCATTGTACACATGACCAACTTCTTAAGCACCATATGTATATAACTTCGCCACATATGCGACCAACTTTCTTAGGCACCGCATGCATGTGATTTCCTATCTAGCATGCACATGACTAACTTTCTTAGACACCATGTGCATATGATCTCATCGTGTGTATGACCAAATTTCTTAGGAACCAAACGTATGCGATCTCACATTTGATGGGCACATGACTAACTTTCTTAGGCACCATGTGCACCTGACCTTATGAATCATGTATGTGACCAACTTTCTTAGGCACCATATACATGCCACCTTGAGCACATGTGCGACCAACTTTCTTAGTCACTGCATGTGTGTGACCTATTATTTATCATGTATATGACCAAATTTCTTAGGCATCATAGGCATGCAATCAAGTGCTCGTAGCTCTCATGTGACTTTTAGCTTTTGCACATGACTAACTTTCTTAGGTACCATGTGCATGTAATGTTTTAATACTCATGCATATGGCTGACTTCCTCAAGCACTGTATGCATACCACCTTGCCCACATGGCCAACTTGCTCAGGTACTTTGTGTTCGTGACCTAATAATTCCCAACTCTCATGCAACCAAATGTTTGCAGCTCACATGCAACTTCTCAACTAGGTGCAGCTTATATATGACCTATCTATATACTACTACTCGCAACTAAGGCACCTTGATGCTCAATTCATTGCTTACCAAGAAGCGTTGTTAACTGGTTGTTCAAGTATCTCATCTTGCTATGATTTATGAAAATTCATATTATCATATGTGATATGCAGAACATTCAAACACAATAGAATATGCAAGGATCATAAAGATTTCATTCATTAAAAGCCTCAATGAGGTGAATTTACATTGAGAAAATTTACAATACAAGTAAAAACAAAAAAAGTCTATGAATATTACATTCTGGAAAAGAAGACTGGCTTCATAGAGACAAACTCTAGCTAGGACATGAGCTCCTCAGCAACTAACAATTCCTTTCCTGACTTATCCCTTGCATTAGGATTGAGAAGCTGATAGACATAGCTAGAAAGGTGAGGCCTCATAGCATCATCGAGAGGAAATAACCTAAGGCCCACACAATACCTCCCAATAGCCAACAAGAGAAGCTATTCATAGGAGTCATATGCAATAGGCCATTCATGCCTCGTAACCTTTTGCAGTACATTGTACACACCTTGCCAGGAAAGCTTTCTATAGAAAGCATGGGAGGCTTGTCTAAGATACCCATTAGTTCACTCAACAAAGGAGGAGGAATCCCTCCCCATACTTTATATAGACTAGCTAGGTCTCACGAAGGGTCCAGAAGAACTCCCAACTGCTTTCATTAAAAGGCCTTGGAAGAAAATAAGGCAGACTTATCCATGATAGTGAGACACGTATAACATGAGGTATGGATTGGATTAGATGAAACAATAGGTTTGTGAATCCATAAAAAGGGCCCTTTGTTGGTAAAACTGTTCAACTCCCAGCCCACAAAAGATGCTGAGAGTTAGGGGGCTTAATGTTATGAGTAATATCCAGTTTTGTGAGATAGGCTAGCAAAAACCCAACAGTAGACCAAGTCCAAATAAGAAAAGAGCCAAGCTCACTTCCATAATCCACGTAGAGAACAAGACAGAAATCCTAACTCGCTAAGGGACAAGACCAGGTTCGCATAGCCGGCATCTTGCTATAAGCGAGCTTGTATTGCCAAAGGCGAGCTCGTGAAGATCATTCTCACTAACCGAAGGCCAACAATGATTGAGAGTCGAAGCTTGTGAATATCGCACCTTGCTCAGTTAAACCATAAAGTAGCAACCCTCTCAGACTTAGTGTGTGGGACCAACCTACAAGAAGCAACACCACAGGCCCACTCATAGAAAGTAAACTTCAGAATCAGCTACCAATCTGTAGAAGATATTTTGCAGTAGACTAGGTTGTCTTGTACATTTATTTGAATGTAACAAAAATACAAATTGTGTAATTACAATTGTAATCCCCCAGCTTCTATAAATAAAAGGAAGGAGATCATTGTAAAAGGGGCTAGACCCCAATACTGAAACTTTGTAAAATTCTTCTCAGATTAATAAAATGCTACTATGGACATAGGGGCTGGTGCCATCTGGCTTTGGCTGAACCACATTAAAAATTTTGTCTTTGCTGCTCTTCCTCTATTTTTCTCCTTCGTTCTCCATCTTAATCAATCAGAAATAGTTTGAGTCCCGCAAGAGCCTCTCAGGTTGGCTAGATTCCAGCAAAACTAAAATCCACTATCAACACCATGCAATTTAAAATGAAAGAATTTGAATTCTAATTATTTGACATTCTTGCATTTAAAAAACATCTTATTTGGATAACTTATTTTAAATGGGACTTTTATTGCACAATTTCACAAAACACAAAATAGAATCTTACCTTCAAACAATAAAGTAAATAAGAATAAATAGGTAATAAGATTGACTTTAAATCCATTTAAATTGGGATAAGATTACTAAAAAAACAAAAGATTAGAATTTGTTCCTTGAATAAACTACATATACTGCAATAGTAAAATTCAGAAGGATAGATTGAAGGTAAAACATCTCTGTACAAAGTCATAAAAGGCTCAAAATTTGTACATGATTCTTCCATATTACAATTATTTCTAGGAAGTCATCTCACTCTAAATTAAAATAAATCTATTAAAATTGGTCACGTTGCCTTCCAAGTTTTTTCATGTGTATCCATGGCCTTCCTTAATAGTTCATAGCCAATGAAATTTACATGACTTCAAGAAGCAATCAAGTGAATCTAAGTGCACTTTATTTCATTAAGGAATAGATCGATACTTCACTTCAAAAGTAGGATTGGATGAAAGGTTGACAGTGGCTTTCAGTTAGATCCAAATCCAACCAATGAAGGGGGCTCTTTAGGGATCCAAGCTATTTCCCGATTGTTGAGGTAATAAAAAGGTGTTGAATGGTAAGAAGGAGAAGGAGAAGAAAGGAGTACACAAGTGGTTAACGTGGTTTGGCTAAATCCAGATGGCACCAGACCTTACATCCATAGAGGTATTTTATTACTATGGGAGAATGTTTATAGAACTTTACTATGGCTTCCGACGGAATATTTGGTAATACTCCATTGCCTCTTTTATATGCTCTCTCTCTTTATAATGATTCTAGCCCCCCATTATAGAAACATAGAGGGGTACAAATGGAACTAAATTAATTGTACATCTGTTACATTAAATATTAAATGTACAAGACTACCTAGGGTACTATAGACTAGCTTCTATAGATTACCTACTATGAATGAGACCTGACGGCCATACCTGTGGAAAGATGGTGCAAATTGTATGCCATCTTTGTGTTCTACCCAATGGGCTTCTGGCCGAGTGAGGTTGTGTCCTAGTGAGCTTGGGCTTGTTCATTGAGGATGCTGTTAGCTTGTGACTTCAAGTTGGTTTAGTCAGCCAGCTCTAGCCTTTAGTGAATTGAATTCTCTTCAGCGATCTGTGGCCTCTTACATAGCGAGCTCAGTACTTTTGACAAACTTGGCTCCTTGTGGGCCTTTGCCAGCCCACTTCTTAGTGCTGAATTCTACTAATAACACTAGCCTCCCAACTCTTAGTTCACTTCTCGGACTAGGAGTTGCGATTTATTTTGGAAGGGTCTTCTTAGTCAAAGTCTTTGGTATTCAGTCTGTTATCTTGTCACTTTAAACTTCACTTCACCTGAACTAGGCCATGCTTCTTTTTTGAGCATGATCCTCAGCCATTGGCATGGCAATTTTGTCCCTTTCGGATCATCTAATTAGGGGTAGCTAATTATCCTTTAGGTCTTTCAGTGGACCCGATTGGTCTATATAACACTGTGGAGCTCTTCAGGTTTCTCAACAAGGTGCTCAAATAGGTATCAAAGTTAAGCCCCCCATTTTTCTGTTAGCTTGGCTTTCGATGAAGCTTTTTAAGGCATGTATGGCCTACTGTAGAAGATCTCGAGGTGTGAATGGCCTACTGCACGTGACTCCCAGGCATAACACTTTATGCTAGCCACGGGGGAGATCTTATGTAGATCATGAGTTATTTCTTCACAGTTTTGCCATGATCTCCTGCTTTGCTAGCCAAACTCCTGGCATCTTTTTGAATTGCTTTGGGTTTGGTCCAAGAGGAACCGTTGGCTAAGAAGGAATATAAGTAGGAGCAGTTAGGCTCACTGGTCTTCCTACTGGTAGGAGCTTGTCTACCAGTAGTTGGCGTTCTTCTTTCAACAATAGCTCCAGGCTTTTTGTTTTTGCCTTTGTATTTTTCTTTTTCTGATGTAAATTTACCTCGTTGGATAAGCTTCCCTGTATAGCTCTTGAATGTTGTATTGGATGTCTTTATCTGCTTCTGAATATTGCTACAAATTAATGAAATGTTTATATGGCCAATCAGCCACAACTTTTGTGTAAACCTTTGCATGCGGTTGCCTTGATCAATGACAAGTAAAGTTTGGCCAGGTCACATGTGAGCTATGCCTGGGAGGGTCTCGTTAGTGAGCTAAGAGTATTTGTTTGCATGAGAGCTGCATTTTAGTACTATGGCAATTTTATTGCCTACTAGATAGCTAAATTGATTCTGACATCTTTGTGCCTTATTGAGCCCATGGCTCTTTGCCAGATTTTGAGTTTTTAATTATGCCTCCACACCTCAGTGAGATTATAACTATGTTGGATTTTGAGTGTTTAATAGTGCCTCCGCACCTCAATGAGCATGCAGCTATGTTGGCACTGTGAGTGTTTAATAGTGCCTCTGCACCTCAATGAGCGTACAACTATGATGGCAATTTGATCAATTCATCTTGTAAGTGAGCTTGGGGGCCTCAGCTTATGAAATTGGCAATTTCATCAATTCATCTCAAGAATAAGCTCTAGGGAGCTTTAGCATAGGAAGCTGGCATACTAGACTCATACATTACAATTATCAACACAAAATTACACATTGATAATGACAAAAAATAGGAAAACTAAAATACATTTGCCAATATATGATTCAAATTGATGCTTCTTACTCTTGGCTGGGATTTTGCTGAGGATGAGACCGTTATTCCACAAGTCGCACCACATACCTTTGTAGGTGCCTTCTTTTGATGAGGTATTCTATCGCATCCTTTAATTCCTGACATTCTGAGGCATTGTGTTCGACCTTGTTGTGATAGGCACAAAATTTATCTCTATTCCTTTTGAATTTACAAGGTGTCCACAAAGACTTAGGCTTCTCGAAGTCTTTTCTATCTCACTCTCCTAGAAATATCCTATCATGAGTGTCAAATAGAATGTTATAACTTTCGTGACAGCTTTGTTATCGAGGTCGCTCGTTCCTGCTCCTCTTGAAGATCTGAAGGCTGGGGCTATCCTGCCCTTTTCTATGACTGTTCCTCTTTTTATTTTGATGTGAACTACTTGAATCAGACCTTTTCTAATTTGCCTTGCAGCTCACTCATAAAAATCCCCAAAGTCCTTTACCAATGACTTGTAAATGCTTTTATACAGCTTTCTATCCTTGTGGAATCTAGCAAAGATCATTGCCAAAATAGTTTCCATTGAAGGATCTTCTACATTATTGACCTCATGTCTGAACCAAGAGATGTAGTCCTTAAATGACTCTTCTTTTCATTGGAAGATCATGGCAAGGTGGCAAGAGGGAATAAGCTATCTTTTCAATGCTCAATATTGGTCAACGAATTTCTTTTAACATTCCTCCTAACTACCTATACTTTGAGCTGGAAAACTTCTAAGCCATCTCAGAGGTGAGCCCCCTAGTGTTCAAGAAATATCCGGCACTTTACAAGAGGGTTAGCTATCATGAGATCCATCTAGACATTGAATGTATCCAAGTGATCGTACGGGTCCCTATCCCCATCATAGAGTGGGATCAAGGGAACTCTTAACTTCGGGGGAAAGGGTTGCACTTCAATTTCTTCAGTGAAGGGTGACCTTATTTCATATCAAGCTCATTTTTTAAACAATTCTTCTATAAATGTGTCTTGTACCAGAGACTGTTGACCCTCTTGGCCATGACTATAATGACATGGAATTTGCTCTTACAAGTAGCGAGCTAGAGAATTTCCCTAATTGGTGTTGCATGAACATCCAACTTGCTACTGTTGATGAACATTCGCGGGTGCAACAACTTCAGCCTACTTCTACATGCCTTGTGCTAGTGTTGTGACTACTCTAGTTAGTTTTTCCATCATATTTTCCAATCTTTCTTGATGTTAGAGCAAAATTTGCACTCCATCGGTGCCATTGGCAATGGTAACTGGCTAGGGGCAAGACAGTAGTTGCATAGATGGCAGGAGTAGTGGAGGAGTCTATCATAGACATAGAACCTTTTGGGGGATTAACTTAAGCATTTAATGTCCTCATGGTTTTCCCTCTGGCCATTGCAACCACCCAAAGGACTAAGCAAAAGACAAAGGACCAACTAGTACATAGAAGGGTCCTATTAGGTGTGTCAAAATGTTAACAGTGGATTTTGGTTAGATCCAAATTCAGCCAATAGAGGGGGTCCTCAAGCTATTTCCCGGTTGTTAAGGTAATAAAAAGGTGTTGAATAGCATGAGGGGGAAGGAGAAGAAAGGAGCACACAAGAGGTTAACGTGGTTCAGCTAAATCTAGACGACACTAGACCATACGTCTATAGAGGTATTTTATTACTATGGGAGAATGTTTACAAAACTTTGTTATGGCTTCCAGCGGAGTTTCTGCTAATACTCCATTGCCTCTCTTATATGCTCTCTCTCTTTACAATGATTCTAGCCTCCCCCATTTAGAGAAACATGGAGGGGGTAGAAATGGAACTAAATTAACTATACATCTATTGCATATTAAATGTACAAGACTACCTAGGGTACTATAGACTGGCTTCTATGGATTACCTATTGTGGATGGGACCTAACAGCCCTACCTACAGAAGGATGGTACAAATTGTATGTTGTCTTTGTATTCTGCTTCAATGGGCTTCTGGCTAAGTGAGGCTATGTCCTAGCAAGCTTGGGCTTGTTCGTTGAGGATGTCGTTAGCTTGTGGCTTTGAGCTAGTTCTATCAGCAAGCTCTGGCCTTTAGTGAACTGAATTCTCTTTAGCAAGCTGTGGCGTCCCACATAATGAGCTCATTCCTTTTGATAGACTTGACTCCTTTTGTGCCTCTGCCAACCTACTTCTTAGTGCTAAATTCTACTAGTAATAGGTATCAATATAAATTGACTTATAAAGCAATCATTAATTAAACTATCATAAGTTAATAACACCATAAGGGATAATGATATTAGCAGCCAGGCTTTCAAATTTTGAGTAATATAAAAATTTGAAACACAACTTTGGATCTAGGAAATGCATGCATTCTAATATAGTATCATTTATAATTGTTGTGGTGGCCTGATTCATACTGTGATACACAACATAGTTGCTACTATTCTAACATTGTGAAAACAAGTCACTAATTTTGCCACTCATGGGTTCTGGCCTAACTATAACAATGGATCTTGGCCATCCAAATTCAATCTTGAGAACCCTTTTAACCGATTAGTGGTATATGCCTAAAATTTTATACATAGTCCCAAATTGTGCTTTCTCAATGCGATTTAGCTCGATAATGTTCACATTTTTGCTAGAAATAGTTACACCAACTTTGTTTTATTAGACATGGTTATATAAATTGTTCTATATTATTATACTTAGTCAAAGGCAATGATATTGTTTATCCATATTTGATAAGATTTGACAATGTTTTACATGTTGGCTCTCACACTTCTATTAAAATCCTCCTCCATCATCTAGACTTCAAACTATCCTTACAACTATGACATTTAGCATGACACATATAGTGCAAACTCTTATGAATTCCAAAATTAACATTTTCAATGAGACATTGATTTTTAATTACATACCTTTGCATTGATGATCAACTTAATAATAAACATACGTGTTCATATCTAACCCACTTCATAAGGTCCAATTTCAATCCCCTAGGATTTCATCCTCCATACAATAAATACTAGGGATGTACACACACCTTCATTTTTTTTTTGCACTCTTATTCTTTACTATCCTAAAACCCCTACTGACTTAAGCATTAGAGGATCCATGGTGGACTTCTGTTTTTCATCTTTTAACTTTGTTTTTTTGTCACACATATTCCTAGCATCACCTCCTATGCAAAGGAATTTGTCATTGATGTTATTTTTGGGACTTTTCTTTCACTATTGATTGAAGGGTTTAAGCCTAAGAACCTACCAGCACTACCTTAAAGCCATCATACTCAATTAGCAATAATATTTTTTAATGAAGAATCTATTTTTCTCACAAAATCAAGTAATTTTACATTTTTTACATTCATTACTAGTTTCATCTTGGCTTCCCAAAAACTTAATTGTGAATTTTGCACAATTCCTTCACCACTATGGATGATTAAGTGGATCAAACCCAAGTTATTTACCTCTTTTGTGATGTGAAGGAAGCAAATCAATACAATCAACATCACATGTGGAGAAGGAAAAAAATAGGAAAGTAGATTGAGGTGGGCAAATATAAGAAGGGAAAACATCCATTCATGGCAAAAAGAAGGGTGACTAGCCATTCATGATGAATAGCCTTCCTTCTCAAATACCAAACTAAAATATAAGAAATACTTCTGCAAGTAATTCTTCTCAAATACAAACCGAGCTGTGAATGCATGGCACGAAGGTTAATCTCTCTTTGTGTCATAGTTTAGCAGCTCAATTGTCTAAACATGTGATGTGTAGTCTCTTCGCTTGACAATTAGTCACTTGGTACTTGAGAATAAGCTAGCTAACTGATCATACACCATTTTAGTTTAAAAATAATGGGTAATACCTACAATTTATATCACATCAAGTCAATTATAATCACAAATTACATAGCACATAAGCAATCAAATCACATATAAAGGCAAGCAAGTCATTTGCATTGACAAACATAATATGTTCATGCAATTTGAATAAATACAGATAAATACAACCAAATGCAGACAAATTTAGTGGAATAATATTTCAATTGAAAAAGGGCTACTTGTTTATTCACATTAAATAACCTCATTATAGGCTCTCAAGTGTGTAAGGGAGGTCTAGGCCACATACTCAATCTTTTAGACTAGTGCCTTGATGCCCACCTTAGGTCATTAGACACTTTCCTCATAAAGAGCATTCTTAGCTAAAGCCCTAATAGTACAAGTAAACATACTTTTTCTATGTTGACATAAAGGGCTTTTCTTCTAACTTAGAAGGGTTCTAATGGGTCATAATAAATCAACATGAAGATAAAAATTCAAGGATCATAACCATGTGCTTATCTACTTGTACTAAATAAATTACCATGGTCAAAATTATTTAAACACTATCAAAAGGGGGAAAATAGGAAAAATAATTTATACATGCATTTTCCTTGAAATTTGTACCACATGATCTTCTCATTATGGTTAATTTTTATACCACGTTTCATCTAAATTCAAGCACATTTGCTTGCCAAATTTAGTCACAAGTCCTAATTTGAGACATTCCCCCCCCACTTGACAACATCAATGCCCTCATTGAAGACTCAATCTGATAAAACTTCAAAAGAAACTTTAGTCTACTTCCTTTGAGCTTTTCCCTTGACCTCTTTCCTATTTGTTTCTTTGTGCTTCACTAATGTTTTGTCTTCAATACTTCAGTTTGACATGACTTTTTGAAAGTCTTTGATATGCTCTTTTTTAGGTCTTTGTAGGCATTCTTCTACTTGTCTCCATATCTTTTTGTTGATAATGAAAAATGAGCTATCTTTACAACTCTCAAGTAGATTGTCTTCACTGTAGTGCATGAACTAGGCATTTGGGTTTGCCCACTATTGACATGTCCCATATCCAATGTCCCATTCCACTAATGTGAGAAACGCAAATCTCATGCATTGTTTGGGTACAAGTATAATCTCTTGTTGAGAAAACATGGCCTACTTGCAAGTCCTATTTCTTGCTCATAAGTCTAACGGTCCATCATACTTTGTTAAGTACTCTGTTACTTAAACAACATCACTCATCAAACATGAACATGACACTTGACTAGTATCTCTATGATCACTTTAACATAATACCTCAATGGAATCCCCTTATCATGGCTGATAGGGTTGAAGAAAGATTAATCTACCACTTTTGTTCTAGCTTGCACACACCTATGCTCTCCAAGGATATTGCCACAAACTCATCTTGCCACTAAAGTCCAACACTTTTAGAGTAATGTGAGCTTTCACCGTAAGTTAGTCCTCATGACTAAGTGTTTAATTCTATATACAAGAAGATCACAATAAGATAAAATAAAATTTATATGTTAGGTAGCTACTTCTCAAACACAAACTACACGCTCCAACCTTTCTATAGACTATTCTTAGAAAATTTGCTTATTTTGCGCATATCACTTGATGTGCCATGCCCACTACCTTTGCTATTACTATACGGGCTAGTACCTTTAGACCTCACATCTCCTTATGCAAATAAAACCCTCAGTAGAGATAGGATCTACTATGCTTTATCATTGTCTTGCTACTCTTAAGAATCTAGGAATCAGATTACATGAATCCTTAAGCAAGGCATATCCTCCCTATCAGAACCTTGATCACCACCTTGTTGCTTTGTTGTACCTCCTCTTGAAGTTTAGTTTATAAGTCATTTGGGGAAACCTTTTATGGACACTTTACCACTTTATGTTAAGAAATGGGCTAGGGTTTTGGATGTCTGGGATGATCCTAAAACTTACAAATGGAAAAACACTCCATTCCCTCCTTGCCCACTCTTAGATTTGCCACAATTGCCTAATTGGCCAATACTAGTAGCATTTGAGGTTAAAAGTACACGATCTTTGGATTTCCATGGTAGCTTCTTGCAATAAACCATCAACAAAATAGAATAGCTTATCTTTTTTAGTCATGTCCCTTATGTCTAGCAAGATAGTGGTGAACTTTTTCACATAATCCTAGATTGATCCTATCTGTCTTGACTCTCTCAATTTCCTTTGAGCCAAATAGCCCATGTTTTAAGGTTACAAGTTCACCTTCAATTCCTACCTAAGCTCTTCCCAAGTATTGATGCATCACCTTCCCTTTTGAATTTCTTAGTACTTAGTCTTTCTCTAGACCTTAGTATTGCTTGTGAGGAACAAGGCAACCTAATTTAGTTGAACTTCCTCAAAATTAGTGTTAGTTGCTTGAAAATAATGATCCATATCAAACATAAAATTCTTGAGCTTTTGTTCATTTCTATCCCCTACATTTGGCCTTGGTTCAGGGATTTTCATCTTTCCTCTTTGCTCTAAGGTACCACCCTTTTGTGAATTGTTCTCGATGCCTATAATCAATACCTTCATTGAAGGGCTACTATGTCACTCATCTTAGCATGAAGAGTTGCTGCAACATCTTTCACCTTGTTAGTAAATTTTTTCATCGCATCCCTCCAAATCCTTTTGAGTGTTCTCAATCGCCAGAAGTTGTTCACTAACTTGTAAAGTATCACTAGTCTCTATGCCATCAACTTTCATGCTAGTTTTAAGATTTGAGACTTAGTGCTTAAGAGATTCCAAAATCCTAGCCCTTTATAAGAGTTTGGAGATCACTTTACTTTCTAAATTTCTTATGGCCTCAGTAACTCCTTTAAGATTACTGATTGCAACATCAATTGCAGCAAAGCATTCAACTGAAGTCACTTTCTTTGAGATAATAGTGTATTGAAAAGGTGGAACAGAAAAAAGAAGCTTATTCTCAATCACACTCCGATACGAAAATGTCATGATTTGATAGCTTAATTGTTAAAACATGTAATGCTTAGTCTCTTTGATCAACACATAGTCACTTAATGCCTAAGAATAAGCTAGCCAGCTAATTATACACCATCTTAGTTTCAAAAATAATTGGCGATACCCACAATTCATATCATATCAAGGCAATCATAAGCATAAACCACATAACACATAAGCCATCAAATCACATATAATGGTAACCAAGTCATTCATATTGACAAACATGATGTTTTCATGAAATTTGAACTAATGCAAACAAATGAGGTCAAAAGTGGATAAATTTCATCAGACAATATTTCAATTGAAGAGGGGTTACTTCTTCATTTGCATTAAAAAAACCTCATTACAATCTCCCGAGTGTGTAGGGGAGGCTCTAAGCCACACAATCTTCTAGACTGGTGCCTTGATGCCTACCTTGAGTCACCATGCACTTCCCTCTAAAGAGCATTTTAAGCCAAAGCTCTAATGACACAAGTGAACATACTTTTTCTATATTGGCATAAGGGCTCGTCTCCTAGTTCAGAAGGGTTCTAATGTGCCATAATACAACAATGTGAAGATAAAATTCAAGGATCACAACCATGTGCTTCTCTTAGTTAGTGTACATTATCTCTCAAATTCATGTCACATGATCTTATCTTCATACTTAATTTTTTGCACCAAGTTTCATTCAAATCTGAGCACATTTACTTACCAAATTTGGTACCAAGTTCTAATTTATGATACTTTGACAAGTCATGGAGGCTATTTATTATTTGCTAGACTTAGATACCTTGTAAGCCTTCAGCCTTCCTTATTTCATTAACATATTTTACAAATATTTAACCTTTCATTGGCCACCACTTTTCTCCTAGAATTTTGGCTTGTGCTTGAAAGGAACTTGGTAGATTCTTTAATTTCTTGATGATTCTAATTGCTACAAACCTTTGTAACTTGGATGTGGCATGTGTCAAATACATGACAATCATGCTTGTAATTATATATATAATCTTATTAAAACTAGAGGTCATCAATGTCACCACTCTTCTTTAAAATTAAAAGCAAACATTTAGGTGGACTAAGACCTAAACTAATTAGTCCATTGCTTCTTATTGTAAATGTAAACTACTAACTAATAAATATATGGGCTTGGTTCAAACATTTGATGTCCTGGATTAATGGGAATATACATACATAATGCCTTTTGTGTGCTTATGTCATATGTTTTATGTGCTAGTGTTACCATATTTGTTAAGTGCATATGTCTTTTTCAATTTAACATCTAGAGACAATTAGGCCTAATCTCATTTATTGTGTTGAGATTATTGATTGAATCTCATTTTGCATCTTGCATGGATGATTGGACCATAAAGAGATTTACATTTGATCATGTTTATTGTTTATGTATTTCTTTGTTATTCCATGTCCACTTTGTGTTTTGGTCATAGAGGTGCAGGTTTTGGCATGTATGACATTAGCATCTTCATCAGATATAGTGATCTGCATGTTAAGGGCTTATGATCTCAATTTTGAACTTATAGTTGTAATAGTGTTAATGTTCATTATTTGACAATTTTTTTATACATTATAATTCAAGGTTTTTTTTTTTACTGAATTGGGTTGTCAAAGTGGGAGGTTGTTAGAATTTTAGTTTGGATTAGCATAAAATGTAATATATTATAGATTTGAATTTTTAAATGTCAAATGATGCAAATTATTTTTTGTTAAGCCTAAATAGTGATCTATTCTTATTGGGCTTTATTAAGGCACTTATGCTAGTATGGATACTTGGTTTTGTGGGCTTTGTTCTTAGGTCTTCTATGATAGGTTGTTAACCTAGTTTGACTCACCAAGAAGAGGTCCCATGTCTCACCCTATATATTCCTGTGGTTGGTCCATTGTGATCATAAGGATTTGCGATATACGAGAGGATGAGAGTTATGTACCTTCTCTTTCTCATTTCTTTCTGTTAAGAAAATCATAAAAATAGGATTCACATTTAAGTATTTTATTCAATTACATTTTTATTGATAATTGATAATTGTTTTTAAATATATATGCTATATAATGTGATTAGATTTATATTTTATTCATGGTTGATTCTTAAAATCTTAACGCAATTCTCAATCAAAAGATGCAATTATCGATAAAGAATCATAAATAGCATATTAAATGCAAATAAATGTACCAATATGATCAAAATTAATATAATAATGGTACACAAAATATAGATTAACAAGTTATGTTAAAATAAATAACACAAATACATCATGTACCAACAAACATGTTAAGATCATAATTAATTTAGATGAAGGGTTCAATCATTCACACAATAAACTTCCACTAGCCAAGTGTATCATAGGAAAATAGAATTTAATAGCCTTATTCTGTCAAGCTTCAAGAAATCCTATAAACATAAGAACCTTGATTTGAGAAAAGCCAACATTTGAATGAAATTATTTTATTATCATTTCCCAAATAACATATACACATCTCAGTAGTTTCACATATATGTATATTTAATATTTCTCAAATCTTTAACTACACATAATAGTGTTATGAAAAATTTTCAAAAGATAAGAGGAATCAATTATTAACTTTTTTCTTTCAGGCAAGTAGATTATGTACATGTTAAGCCAAAAATCCATGATCAACATCTTGTTATTTTAACAAGAGGTTTTGCAGTAAACATTCTAAGTGATCACTTTAATCAAGGAATAATAAAAATACATATTTGACTTAAAACACATTAGAAAACTATTGACAACAATATACATTAGTTTAACAAAACTCTCATAAAGAATTCTAGAAAGTAAAAGGAAATTTTGTACCCACAATGTATTAATAAAGAACTTTCATAGTTGTTTTGTACCATGCCCAAAGACAATTTGACATACATGTCAAATTTAATATTTGCCAATAGAATATATGCTTATTAATTATTTCAACACTCAAATATTTTGTATATAAAAGAGATATTAATAAAGTTATAATCTCTTCATTATGCATATTTTCTGACAAATAGATATAAATATTTGATAACATGAAAAATATCTTAAATCAAACCTTACAAGCAAACATTTGAATTAGAAAAGAGTGGTTATAATATTTGAGCAACAAGCAAACATTGCATGTAATTATGATTTAAAAATGATATCAATATACTTTTTTCGATACCAAGATTCATGCAATCATCAATATTGAGACAACTAATTTGAAGGTTAATGATGGTCGGAATGAGTCTGCCCCATGCAAGGTATTGTCCACTTTGGCCTCTCCCCTTTTTAAGCAAGCTTCACGGTTTTATCCTTAAAAGGCACCTCACTGGGAGAAGGGGTGTCCCCCCTTATAAGACACAAGGATGCCCAACTTCTTATTGATGTGAGACTTCTGTTTATCCCTACCTCTTTTTACCATCAACCAAGATCTTAAATATCTAAACATATGTAAAAGACCTTTTCATGTATTGGTACTTAAAATATTAAATAATTAAAATATCAATAA
Organism: Saraca asoca; assembly: GCA_026873985.1. Lineage (NCBI taxonomy): Eukaryota > Viridiplantae > Streptophyta > Magnoliopsida > Fabales > Fabaceae > Saraca > Saraca asoca. The sequence continues at coordinate 19,322 of JANHAO010000750.1, read as the reverse complement.
TGCTTATAATATAAGTAATCAAACAATTATATATGTCAATCAAAATTTTTATCCATATTAGAGTACCATTTTGCCTTACTGTGTACAACAATATAAAATTTAGTATGTGAATGTGCAACCAAGGATTAAATAACAATACAAGGTATTCTCAAATTTCATTTGGAAAAGGCCATTTAATAGAACAACAAAAAAAATGTTTTTTTTTAAACATTATCAAAGTCCCAAGTTCCCATCACATTACTATATATTCACATTTGGGCACAACATATAACATGCACTATGTTCTCTTTTATAGTTATAAGTTAAGCATACAAGAAACTTTGGTGATAATTATGCATAGTAATCCATAAATCTTCCAAAAATCTAGGATATGAAAGTTGTCTAGAACAACAATGAAATAGATTTTGATCATGTGTACACTTGTGATCAATTCTATCATGAAATAATATATTAGATGATCACAAAACCAACAATTGCATTCAAATTGCTTCAATTTTAATAATTGCAATTATCATGTAAGCAAGTAATTAGTGAGCAACATATCATACTCAACATATGGAGTGTGAGATATCATATGACATTAATAATATGATAGTGATAATGAATTACATACCAAAAAAAATCAAGGATTGTCTTTAATACCATTTTCAAGTTTAATGATCTTATCATCACACAATTTCATGCTTCACCCAAAGGACATTAAAAATGAAACAATTCCATTTGTATATAAAAAGATAATCGCATAAGTAATTATATATTATTGAGCTAATATGAAATTGAACTCAAAATAAGGTAAAATTATAATTAGATTTTAATAATATTCAAACAGATGTCCTTCAACAATGTTGGATGAATAGTTCCCCACAAATGAACAATACATGTAAATAATATCATATGTATGGTGCTACTACAATATATCAGGTGATAAAGCAACAACAAATATACACAATAGGTGACTTATTCAGTCAGTTAAGTATAGTATACACACTTGAATTGATCTCAATTTCTTCAATTTATTATAGATTATTAAAGGATACTTAAGCCCATTGACTCTTGCAGAAATCACAATTTAAAATCATGTTTGTTGATAGTTTCATTAGAAATTTAAATCTAATTAGTATTTTGAATTACAAGATCAAAATCACTCACTTTGCACTTTAGGATTAAAATTACATTTTTCTTCCTTAAACTCAAAAACAAAACAACAACTAATAAGGGTAAAAGAACTAACTATCATTGTTTCATTGGGGAACAAAATATTAGGACTAAAACTCCTTAAACTATTGGTGCATAGAAGAAGATATGTGGGCAACACTAAAAGTCTTGAGATAAACTCTTATGTCCTTAATGATAGTTCAGAAATTTAGAGGGGTTAAGGTAGGATTTTTTGGTATGTTCAATGACTATCTTATTTGACAAAAAGAGATGGAACTGAGGAATTGCCTTAATGGGAGAGGACATAAGTAGAGCCCAAAGTCTAAGAAGTAAATATTGTGTTAAGGTAATGAAGTCCTTGTGAAAGAATACACCTATGATAAAACATTGACCATTAAGGAAAATAATAACTTGAGCATATGTCCTCTTAAATTGATGTCTCCTTGTCTTTAATGATGATAAATACTCTGCATTGTTTGAAAATTCCATTGAGAGAAGTTAGGGGAAAAAATGAAGGTTTGTTTTAAGAAAAGGTTAATGTTCTAAGCAGCAATAGAGGAAGGGACTTGAGGTTTGAAGCATAAGTCTTGAGATAACCAAATTTTGTTTAATGCCATGACAAATTTTGTTTAAATTATAACATATTAAGGCATCTCATACATTATAAAGTGCAAACTAATAAGAATAGTAAAGAGAAGGATAGAAATTTACCTATGGAGGGTGGGTTATCAAATTAGCAAATTCAATAAGAATTGTTCCAAACATTCTTTGAAAAAACTGATGCTAAAGCTCCTGACATGGCTAATTACCTTTCATGCTCAGAGTTTAACTTTGACTCCAAACTCTGGACTTTCAGTTGCATTTGTGGTTCACTAGAACTAGTAGTATTAGATGTCATGCCACTAAAGTGACATGATGATCTTCCATACATGTTTGAAGAGGATGGTCTACAGCCCCAACCTCATACATGACCTGAGTGCTCTTTCTTACATACTTTGGCAAGAGCATCATCCTACAACAATTTAGGAATGCAAAGAAGGGTCTTGGGATAAGGTCTCCTCAATTTGCTCCTGCAAAAATAGATTAGCTAATGCATTAACTTCATTGTGAATATATAATGCTTATAAAACAAAAAGTGAAAGGAATAACTAAACCTTATATTTTTTGTTGCCTCATTCACATAAATGCCATCTAGTTTCTTATGAACATGAAACCATAGCTCTATTCTTCCTACTAGATGACCTAACTTCTGAACCTGCACAATACATATCAATTTAGATAATATATCTCAATTATAGGGTATATAACAAAAATACTTAAATGACAAGGTGTGGAAGCAAAGTTTTTGAAGCCATCTGTGTGTGCAACCTATTCCTTCTAACAATTTAAAGCATTTCTTTTACATATATCCTACAACAATAAGGAAACATTATAATTAACATATGCATGTACATTTTGATTAAAGTGTGCACATTACATTAGATATTACCTTATACTCATCCTTATTATTCTTATCAACAAATGTCTTCCATTGATCATGAGGAATCCCATTTGGGACCTTTTCATGAATTTCCTCTATGCTCAAGGAAGTGACATTGAACTCATTCCATAACCTCCCCTTAAAGTCCTTCCACTTTTTACTGAAGTTCTTAAGTGTCCAAGACCTTACAACAAAATTTGCTACATCAAAGTGAAACCTTGACTTCAAAGAAAAGAAAAAATAACTTTTGTTAGTGTATGTAAGGGTTATGATACCAAATACAAAAGAATGCACACAAATTTTTTACTACCTTAATTTCTTCATCAAATATTCATTCTTCTAAGCTTTAGGTACATTCCTCTAATAGCATAAGTGATTGGGAGGCTATCAAGATTGCTAGGTCTTAGAATCTATCCATATATGCTAGCAACATATTTCATTTGTGCACCATACTCATCAAAAGGGATAACTATCTTTTGGTTCTTTGGTTTCCAGGAATCTCCTATCTTTACATTCACCACCTATCTAGATCTATTAAAACATGTTTCACAAATGAATGTTTAATTAGTATAATTGCATAAAAGAAATTCTTTCCATCAATGAGACACTTACCTACAACCGTGACTCTCCAATGGTCTCTTGGTGGTGGAGGGTCTATCATTAGTTGTTAAGATGGTTCACCATTAACTACAACATGCTGGAGTGGTGAAAGGTCTAATGTCATATCCTAGGATGGTGAAGGATTCATTGATGCCTCATGCTAAGCTAGTGGCAAATTTTTTGATGTATACTAGTGAGGGTGCTCAATAGTGTGATGTGGTAGATGCTCAAAATGAGCATGTGCTAGAAATTGTGAAGGATCATGTGATAGAGGGCATGATTTACTTGTGTTTCTAAATAGCCTTGTCTTTGGGATAGCTATACAAAAATTTAACAAGACTCAGAAACTTAAAGAAGATAAGTAGAAATATAATTCTAATAAGTAGAAAACTAAATTTAAATATAAGTAATTATCAACAATGAATTTTGAAACAAATGAACAAAATAATGTCTATCCTTACATAGCTATAATTCTAGCTATCTTATTCTTCATTGTCCATATTTTTATATGGATCAATCATAACCCTAGCTTCATCATCTGCATCCTTTCTTGCAAGGCTTATGGTTTTAACATCATTAGGGAAAAACAACTGAAAGTCCTGTGGTATATGTGGCTCAATCTCATAAAATGTTCGTTCAACTTCCTCATCCATATCATACAAATCCTTTGGTTTTAAATGGACAGCAACACTCCAATTGTGCTCCACTTTATCATCCATATAGTATACTATTTGTGCTTGTGAAACTAATATATACATACCATGCTTTTTATGCTCACCAATATGGATTAGCTGAGAGAAGTTGATAGAAGCAAATTATAATGGATCTTTTCTTATACTCTTATTGGTAATGACCCATTTATATTTGAACAAGGCAATAGTGAATTAACCATGATAGTTTAACTTAATGATATTAACAATTTTCTATAATACCCTAACTCTGGGTTGTAAAAATTCCTCTATTTTTAGTTTTCAATTCTTCTTCTCAATCAACTATGTGTAACTTGAAGCCATGAATGTTGTAAGCATTAAACCTTTTGGCTTGCCAAAAAGGTATTCAAGGCAAAAACTTTAAGTCATTAAATATGTCTGCTTCATTATCAATGTTCATTTTCTATAAAGATTCAAATATTGTAAAATATTATTTACACAGATTAAAATTGAATAATTATAAACCAATAAAAACATTCAAACTTATGCGATGAACAAATCATTGCCTTTGATCGAGTTTAACTCATGACTTGTCTCTTTGTTTAAGTCTTCAATTCCTCAATGAACATGTCAACTATAGTGTAATTGAGTAACATATATCCTTATGCTTGTACTGACTCCAATTGTGTTAGGATAAAACTTAAGACCTTTCTAACTAGTCGACCTATCTTTGACAAAATAGATGACTCTTGATAGGAGTCATATTAATTAGTCATTATCAACAAGTCCAACCTAGTTGAATCTTGTCTCAGTTACATCCAGAGGCCTTGAATAGAAAATAAGACATTCCTTAGCCAAGTATCCTTCGACAATAGAGCCTTCTAGTTGAACCTTATTTTTCACATAAGACTCTAAATGTCCTAAGTACATATTAAGTACAAAGTAAAATATACAAATATGATTGGCTAAGCATTTAATTACTAGTATTGCAATTATTACTAAAAACAAATCAAATAGATGTACCCTTCATGGGATACATCCGTCGATAATGCATAGGTCTTCCACAGTTTGCTTCCTTAACTAGATCAATAGTCAAATGAACCATTACAATAAAGAATGATGGAGTAAATAACATCTCCATATGCAATAGTATGAGTATAATTCTTTGTTGAAGCTTGTCAAACTTAACCAGATTGAAAGATTTACCACAAAGTTGTCTAATGAATGAGCACAGCTCAACTAAAATTACATTTACTTTCTCTGGTAACAAATTACATAATCCAAAAGAATATGTAAATCATGACTTTTTAATCTAAATAGCTTGTGATGTCTTAAATAGTACATCTTGAAATATTACTTGAATATCTATCAAGTACTTTCATATTCTTTAATCTATGGACAAATACATCTTTTTAGGCATTTGTCACTGCAAAAAGTGCCAAAGACTACTTTTCATTCTCACTAGCCCACAAATTTCATTTTACATTCATTACATTGTAGGTATTTATGAGCATTAAAATGGTCCTTTGTCATCCCTTGTTCACTAAACAATGTGTAAATCACATTGTTACACACATTTTTCTCAATGTGAATAACATAAAGATTGTGACATAATGAAAATTAATTCTCAATATGGAAGTTTAAAACTATACTTTTCTTCCATTGTTGTGTTTCACTTTCATTTGCCAATGTATCCTAAGATCTCTTTCTATCCTAGGTGCCTTTTCAAATTTGATATTAATATTTTCTAACTGTTCCAAAATTTTAGAGACAAACAATATTTTTGGTAGGTCTCTTAACTCTGCATTTCCATTGAAACGAGACTATAAGATTCTTATAGAAGTGACAATGGAATATAAAGAACCAATTCTTTCTATAAGGAATATGTTGAGGCTCAAAGTTAAAGTTGCAAACTGGGCAAGCTATGCTAGTATGAGTGTTCCTCCTACACAAGTTTCCAAGTTCAGGAAAGTCACTAATTGTCCATATTAGAGCTGCATACATTTTAAACATTTTATTTGTTAATGCATCACATGTTTCTACACCAACATCCCATAACTCTTGCAATTTCTGAATAAGAGGTTGAAAGTATATATCTATGTCATTCCCAAGCATTTACTTTCTTGGAATAATCATTCAACGAATGAATAACATCTGCTTCATACACATCTAAAGTGGCAAGCTGTAAGGGATTAGAATAGCTAGCCATGTGCTATAATTGGTGCTTATATTTCTGTAAGGGTTGAAATGATCACTAGCAAGGCCAAGTTGGACATTCTAAGAATCTAAACAAAATTCAAGTTATGATGAATCAAACATCTTCCTTGCTTCAAAATCTTTCAGGTATCTCATTAAATTGTCATTATTACTCTCTATAGCATGCCATTTCATGTGCTTTACAATTTTAGATGACATGAATAATCTTTGCAAATATAGCTTAAGTGGGAATTAATGTAACATCTTTGTAGGAGTTTTCTTTGCTTTCTTTCTACCATTGGGTGCACCCTTTCCATTATTGTTGCTTTTTGGTTTACCTTTAGAGGTATGAGATCTCTTGGACTTTTCTCTATTTACATCCTCTCCTCAATAAAGCATGCAATCATTTAGACATGCATGTATCTTTTTGTAGATGAGACCAAGCCTGTTGATGGTTTTCTTAGTCTCATGGAAAGATTCAAGGGTCTTTGAATCAGCAAATGCATCATACAATGACTTTAATTTTAAGGACATTGCTTTATTAGCAATCCCACATAAGCACTTGATATGATAAAGTTTGACTATAAGCAAGAGTTTAGAATACTTGAAGCACCCTTTGTACAATTCCAAATTTCTATCACTAATTAACTCATAAAATTCTCTAGTTTGTTTACTTGGACCTTGTTTAAATTTAGCTCCTTATCTTTGACAATTGGTTCTAGTGGTGTGTCAGGTTTTCAAAGAACCTAAAAGCATATTTTATCATGTTTTGAATTGAATTCTCACCAGATTTTGATGTAGATGGTTTATTAGCATGATACCCACTATTTGAAGTGTCTACAATGCTTGTTTCCCCATGTCAAATCCATTTTGTATACTCAGCAAGAAATTTTTTCAATATCAAGTGTTTATACACTTCATTTCTAAACCTTTAGCATATTAAGTTGTGTATTGAGGCATAGTAATCAAAACTTTGTTCATTACCATGTCTAGTGCATTACCTACTTAACAATGAAAGTTATAGAATATTTGCTAGATCCAACTTAAATAAGTCTAATTTCAAAATCTTTCATCATGTTTAAAAGAAAGCAACAATAATTTCTCTCTAAAACAAGTAGAAATTGAATTGCTACTCCTTTTTTTCTTCCTAAAAAAGGGGTTTAGGCATTTTACCAAGAAACAGCTTGCTTTGTCCTTGGAAATGTAAGCAAAAGTCAATATAAAAAAAATTAAAGTTATCCACATATATTGGGGAAAAAATTGAAGCTAAGTGTGCATTTGTAAAGCATAGACACACATTCGGCGGGGATGCAACCACCATCAATTACGACATTTAGAGGCAGTTTGCTACTGCCAACAAATGCATTTTTTTCTCTTAGTTTCTAACCGTTCATAATAACGATTATTTTGGCATCTGAACCGCCACTAAATTCATTTTCATTTTTTTTAATGGCTTGTCATTGATTGTTCATAATGGTTGAATCACTATGTTTATTATTTTGATCATAATAGAAAAGGAAGATCTGCCACATTTCAACCAAAATCAACTGAACAATATTTAAAGTCTGACATATACGCTTATAGTTGCTTCATTCTTCATGCCTATATGCAACATTGCAACTGCATTCAAAGCAAATCCAACTCACAAAAAGTCTGGCATAGGATCAAAAATTAAAACCAGAAAATATTCATGTCCATGGCAAAAATCCTAGCTTAACTTTTCGAACCAATAAAAACCGCTTAGCATATTTGATTGTTGTAATCACGCATGGTTGTCTTGTCCATAATCGAAATTAGCTTAATAATGGTGAATTACATGAAGTACAAGATCTACGACATTTAGCATGTAAACAAGGAACATGAACAAGTATATCTTCCAATTTATAATCAAGTGTAGTATTCATTATAAAGGACCATACTTGCTTTGAAATTTTCTTCCGTCATTTTAATCATTTTGAATGCTACATACAAATTACCGGGTAATATAATTTTTTCCGTACAAATCAGTCTGAATCCTTCACATGACATAACCATTTATAACTAAAATTTTTCACTTCAAGTAAAATGAGAGAACTTGGTTCATATGCAGCATGCCCATATATTTTAGACATATCACATGATGCACCATGCCTAGATGCAGCATTGCAACTATGATCAGAGTACATCTAACACAAAAAGAAAAATTCTAACAACCACAAAGTAGGAAGTGACAATATCAAGGGCATCGAAACCCTTTACAAATAAGATTTTACAGTTATAGATTTCAAGCAAATATCATCACAATGCCAATATATTGGAAATAGAAGGAACAAGGAACCAAAGACATGAAACTGTATGTGACAATGACAGATTGCGCTTAGAGAAGCACTCACCTATTACTGTCTAGAAAAGCCAACGATTCTATTTGATTGAAAAAGTCCTTTGCGTCTCCCGAGACTCCAATGCCCAATGAGAATTTTGCTAAACCCAATATTTTATCCCCTGGAAGCTGGAAATGCAAAACCAAAGCATTAGCAGAAAATCCTAAATGATTAAAAAAACTAAGACTAATCCTCTATACTCCCTGCACGTTTATTTTTTCATATATTTGTTTGGCCTTCTCACCCATTACTTAATTATCAGAAGAACAAAAATAAGAAGATACAGATCTCAATTTCTGTACTTTATAATATTGCAGCAGGTCCTTATTGAATGCAGGGAGTAGTTTTGTTTTTGCTTGAAATATATATATATATATATATTTAGAGTAACAACAAGGAATCGGCTAACATTGACAAATATCACTATGATTGCTTAAGATATAAGATGCTTTTTCTTAAAATTTGTCATTATCAATTCACATTATATGGTGTAATCTTATTAGCTTCTATCAAACTACTTGGATTCGAGAAAGGATAAGGTCTAAATTTTGAAGATATCCATATCTGACTCACCATCTATCTATATATTTTTGATTTTTATAATTTTCATATCATATCAATCAACTATTTTGCTTCAAATATAGAGCCACGACAGATTGGTTTATTCCTACCTTTTAATGCATTATTAGTCACATCCAAATAGATTTAGACAAAAAGACAGGAACAATGGTAAACAACAAGGTTCATTTACTTATGGTAAATAATTACATTAGTAGAGTATTCTCGTTTTAGTTTGGAGAACTACTATAGTACACTTGAGCAAACTATTATGACTGAACATGACTATTCAATCTTTGATCAAGAGGAGAAAAATTGGAGTCAGAGGGAAAATGTTCATGTTGCACAAAAGTCTTCAAGCACACTACAGCACCTTAATGTCAAATGTGCTCTTTACTATGGGGAATAAAACACCGATGCAAACATGCAACAATTTTATCCATAATCAAACCTATTAAGGTTTGTAGAATTTAATGGCCAAAAGAAACAAGTGTATAAATTCAAGATTTTCAACAACTACTTTATTTCAGACTATTTAGCACATAAAAGTAAGAAATGAAGTTTACCACCAATAGCATAAAGGTTCATTTGTGACAACTGATAATGGCAAGCCAATTTTGTAGTAAGACAAGAACCACATCATCCAGGAAATTTTTACAATTTATACTCAAGTCTAAAAGCATAACTTAATTAGCATTAAAAAATCATGGCAGTAAAGCACTAAGTAAAGAAGCATGAAAGGATGTCTGATAGCTACTAAATCCATGCAAAAGCAATTCAAATTTTTTAAGCAGCCATTAAATGATAATTCTTAGAAAGCAATTCAAAATTTATAAGCTCAAACTTACAAAGAGTAAGGAAGAAGAAACAAATTAGTATGAACAGCAATCCAATAGTCCCTTGCCAATAACAATATCCATGCACATTCCACATGTTTCCCCCTCAATACCTAAATTATCCTGCTAATTGCAAATATTTAAGGTTTGGATGAACAAATACAACAAAAAAATAATAATAATAAATCCCTATAATGTGTAGTCGAGTAATCATACTTGGGCAAGGGGAAAAAAAAGTCAGCATAACGTTACACCCAGTTATCTAAAGTAGCAGAAGAGACTTATGATGATAATAATACTATCACCCAGGTTCTTGTTGGACTTCAATTAGAAAAGGAGAGAGCTAGGAAATTGAAAGTAGACTGAACTGATACAGTTCAGTTAAATCCTTTACTCCACGGTCAAATCATAGAAATCCAAGAACCGATAAAGTATAGGAAAGGATTATCAGTGCCAAATATTGTTACGTGACACCACTATAACAAACATATTGCTTAACATTTTTATCATGCCACATATATGAACAATTTAGTCATTAAATTATCATGAAATTAAGGCCTCTATCATTGATGAACAGAATGAATTTTCATGCAAATCCAGAATATTTGTCAATTCACCAACGCATTCAACTCTGTAAATGACTCCTAAAAAAACCCAACTGAAGCAACTTAGCAATTCACATTAACCGAACAGAGAAGAAACACGCCAAGTTATTTTTTTATGTGCATAAGTGACCCATACTCCATCAGACAATCATTTACACAAAAACTGAGTTTCAGTAAAACCCTTGATTTCAAACCCACAATTTCAAAAATGAATACACAATGAAAACGACAAGTTGAGAAAGAGAGAAAGAGAGCACAACATAAATTCAAACCCATCATTTGAGTTAGAGAAAAACACAGATAAAATCAAAATGAATACAAAATGGATTCAGCTCAATCAGATGAAAAACAAGAATAAAGGAACAAAGAATTGAAACAAAATCATTTAATTACACAAAGAAAATCAACAGCGTGAAGAAGCAAACGGAGATTCAATTCATGGGATAAGGAAATAACAGGCTTTGCACAAAGGGGAAGAGTAAAATTGAATCTCAGTACCTATAGGCGATTCACATAGTAGACAACTGCCACCAAAATCAATAAATAAATGACACTTGAAAGCATTGAATAATCAACATAAAAAATGAATAAATAAATAAGGAGCGCAATGTTTTTGCAGAAGTGTCACTTGAGTATTCTTGGAAGGAAATTTGAAAATGTGGAGTTGGTTCACAAAATGCTTTGCTCATTGACAATAAATTGGCAACTGAAGGTCACCACTATCAAAGAGTCCATGAAAATGAGCATGCTTACTTTGCAAGAACTCTTTGAAAATTTGGAGGAGTATGAGATGGAACTCAAGAGATTCTCCAAGTCAAATGATGATATGCAAATGAAGAATCTTGCTCTCAAAGCCACTACTACTTATGATGAGAAGGATGATGATTTGGAAAGCTTCAATGACCTCATGACACTTCCATTGAGGAAGAAGGTCTCCTCTTCCCAACAGAAATGTGAGTAGAGGAGAGTATAGCAACCGAGCATGCCCAACAAGCTACAACTTTAGAAACTTGGAACATATCAAATATGATTGCTCTGTGTATCTCAAGAAATAATTACAGAACCAAAGAGAGAAGAACAAGCACCCAAACAAAAAAACTCTTCTTGAAACTTGGGGTGATGATGATGTGGACTCAAATTGTGAGGAAGATAAGGATGAGGAAACACTACTTTGTCTCATGATCATGGGAGGCAATGACACTAAAGTAAAAGATGATGACTCTATCCATTCTCTTGATGATGTGAATGCTATATATGTTGGAATGTCAATATCTCAAAGAAAATCACTATTTCTCTAAAGAAAGACATTGAAATTTTACAAAAGGAAAACAATGATTTATTGAAAGAAGTTAAGAACCTAAAGAACTCATCACAAATGCATGCCACTTATGAAAGTCTCAAGTCAAAAATTAATGATTTGAACAAGATACTTGAGAAATTCACAAAGGGCAAGAAAACACTTGATGCTTTGCTTGGAAGCCAAAAATGCCATTCCAATAGAGAGGAACTTAGATATGTAGTGTAAAAAATTCTTTTTATAAAATCCTTTTTCTTAGAGAAACCATCAGAAATCAACCTCACATAATGTGTTTCTATTATGGACAAAAGGGACATGGCATTCTCTATTGTGCTTACAAAAGAAGCACTTATATTGGAGAGAAGATGATTTGGGTACCAAAAGGATCATCTAGTGGAACTAACTCTCAAGGACCCAAGACTCATTAGGTACCTGCATCCAAAGAATGAATTTTCAGTTTTAGGTGTATGGGAGATCCCTAAAGTGACATATGGTTCTTAGATAGTTAATGCTTTTAGAACATGACTAGTGACAAGTCTAAATTCTTCTTTCTAACACCCATTAGTGGTGCAAGTGTGACTTTTGAAGATATTTCTAAGGGCAAATTGATTGGTAAGTGTAAGGTTGGTAAGCACCTTCAATCTTGCATTGAAAATGTTTTATTGATAAAAAGGTCTCAAACATAATTTGCTTAGCAATAGTTGATTTTGTGATATGGGGAATAAACTTTTGACTCTAATTGTAACATAGTTGAGAACAATAATGATAAGTAAATTAAGTTGGTTGGCAAAAGATACAATAGTATTTATATGGTTGATATTGACAATCAGCCTATCATTGATTTTAAGGGTTTGGTTAGTGTAAATGATGATCCTTAGTTTTGGCATAAGAGGCTTGCTCATACAAGTATAGATCTTATTGGAAAACTTTCAAAAAATGATTTAGTTATTAGTTTGCTTAGGCTCAAGTACAACAAAAAATAGATTATGTGATGCATGTCAAAAAGGAAAACAAGTAAAGACATTTTTCAAACTTAAAAATGTTGTTTCTACATCAAAACCATTTCAACTACTTTACATGGATTCGATTGGTTTATCAAGAATTAAAAGTCATGGTGGAAGTAATGACATGCTTATAATTGTTGATGACTACTCAAGGTATACTTAGACATCATTCCTTACTCAAAACATTGATACCTTTCAAATTGATGAATGAATGATTATTACAAGTATTCAAAGTGACCAATGTGGAGAATTTGAAAATCATAAATTTACTTATTTTTGCAATGAGAATGACATTGAACATAACTTCTCTTCTCCCAGGACCCTCAACCAAATAGTGTTGTTGAGAGGAAATATAGGTGTCTAAAAGAGATGGCATGAACCATGCTCAATGATAATTCTCATCCTAAGTAATTTTGGGTGGTTGTGGTAAACACTACTTGTTATGAAATGAATAGAGCCTTGATACGGCCCATTAGAAAGAAAATTTCGTACGAATTGTATAAAGGGAGAAAACCAAATATAGCACATTTTCATGTATTTGTTTGCAAATTCTTTGCATTTAATAATGGCAAAGACAATCTTAGAAAATATGATGCCAAATATGATGAAGCCACCATTATTAGGTAACACAACATTTAGAGTTTTCAAGAAAAGAACTTCACTAGCAGAAGAATTCATTCATGTTACTTATGATGAATCTACTTCCCACATTAATGTGATATTTCTTAGAGATGCCCATGAATCAATCTCCAATTCAGTTCAATTCAACACCAAAATTGAAAAGAAAAAGAATGATATTCATGCCACACTCTAGATAGGAAGAAGAAGAGTGATAAGTGATAAAATTAGATGCCACAAAGAGTAATTTCTTGGATAAGTTTTCAAGTTCTACAAGAACATTAGGAGAGGAAGCTCTTAAGAAGAAACACTCTTCAAATTTATTAAATCTAAATAATGAGGGAAACATGCCTCCCCTCATAGCAATTAGGCTCAATTATGGGCTGGATTAAAGTCCTGCACAAGCTCAATAAACAAACATACAAAACTAATCAAACAAATAAATAAGTTTAGACTAAAATAAGGCCAATACAATCAACCACAATAATACTCTAATGTGGTATCAAACATAGCCCACAAACTAGCCAAATATTGGTCCAAATTTAGCCACCAAATGACAAAAATAAAAGGCATTAAATAGCTTCAAATTACTACCAAAAGGGTCTCAAAGGTGGCCTATAAAATAACACAAAATAATAGCCTAAACATTATGACAATGTCAATCTGGATAGAAACTCTAGGGTAACTTGATGGTAAATTTTAAGAGTCCACATGATAGAACTGGGCTCTAGCTTCAACATGAAAGTTGTAAAGATTTCTATAGATTTGCACCCATATAATGATCAACCCAATCCAACATCTAGAGCTCAAGTTATAGCCCAAAACCTAAAATGGTGTCAAAACCTCAGCATTAAGCAATTAATTCCATTAGGCTCCAAATGATGACCAAATCACAAAACAAGGACAACTTGCTAAATTAAATATAATTAACATCTTCAGAGGCAAAGCATGAAAGGAAAAAATGGGAAAATATTTTTCTCATTAAAGATCCCAAAAAATGGGAAAATATTTTTCTCATTAAAGATCCCTTAATGCCTCCTTGAGTGATCCCCCGGGTTTCCATCATTCCTCCTCTCTTTGAAAAGATTCAACCTCAAATCTTTAAGACATGCTACAAAAGGAGAAATATTAGAAACATGAAAGGAACCATTAACATTAAAGGACTATATATGTTTTCTCTAAAATATCCCTTTACCATAAGCTCTTCAACTTGTCTATATGCTGGCCAGTTGGGTTTGGGAATTCCAAGAATGAAGTCAATTTGATGTTCTATCCCTCTTGGTGGTGGCAAACCGTAATGCACTTCTTTGGGAAACTCCTCTTGAAATTCCTGCAAAATCAACTTAATAGCATTAGGCAAAGCATTAGTACCATAATTATCATTCAAAACATCACCTTTGCACAAAAGAATATGCATAGGCCAATCACAATACAAGGCTTGTCTCACATCACTAGCCTTGGCAAAAATACTCTATTTCTTCTTTCCTTGTTTTTCACTTTCACTCAACTCTCTTTTATCACTTTTTCTCTCTTTGTTTTCACTCTTCCTCTCTTTTTCTTCGCACTTATTCTTTTGTTCTTCACTCATTTTCTTCTTTTCTTTCATTTAATCCTCTAAAATTTGCTTGGGGGCAAGGGATACGAGAGTGATGGTTTTGTTATCCATCTTTAAGCTATATCAATTGGTGAAGCCATCATGGGTGACTTTATTGTGTGCATACATGAATGCTTGAAGATGAAAATTATAAAGCTCCAAAATTCTCAACCAAATAATCATCAATGGACTCCTTTGATGTTAGCCAATGACTATCATTAATGTGTACATGAGAAATGTTATTTCTATGCCTTCATATAATAGTGGGTGTGTGCAAAATCAAGAGTTTGTATCTCCATCCTCAGTCCATAATTCTTGTGATTTTTGTCATCATATGCTCTCTTAATGCCTTGATTGTTCACCAATGTCTCATTGTATGCTATGTATTGCATCGAGGTTGGTTCTTGATGGATCAACTTACTTTGCCATAACTAAGGTTTGATTAAGATCATTTAACATTGTTTGACCATGGTCAAAGACCTCTCTGTTCTAGATTTTCAGCTTTTTCTTCACCTCTTTTATGTTTTGAACCATTTCAAATTAAGATGATCCCCAGACCTTAGACTTCTATGTTTCCTTTGTTGTGTCCTTACATGAGTGCTCCCTTAGCCAAGCAGCAAAAAATCAAAGAT
The DNA here is from genome assembly GCA_026873985.1 of Saraca asoca. NCBI lineage: Eukaryota > Viridiplantae > Streptophyta > Magnoliopsida > Fabales > Fabaceae > Saraca > Saraca asoca. Next base: position 3,737 of record JANHAO010000750.1, on the reverse strand, counting down.
TGTGTTCTTTTGACATGTTTGTTCAAATCAATTTATTATTTCATAGATGTACTTGATAAATTTAGCAAGTTAGGTGGTATGTATTTTGATAAAGTTTGATGATATGAAGGGTTCTATATCTATTATCTTCTTTTTATTCTCCAACGCATAAAAAATGTGAAAAATGTTACAAATCTATCATTCTCCAAATAATCATTAGTGGACTCCCTTGAGGTTAGCCAATGACAATCATCAATGTGTATGTGAGAAATGTTAATTCTATGCCTTTGTATAATATTAGGTGTGTGAAAAATTAAAAAGTTTGTATCTCCATCCTTCATCCATAATTCTCCTGATTTTTGTTGCCATATGCTCTCTTAATGCCTAAATTGTTCATCAATGTCTCATTGTATGCTATGTATTGGATCGAGATTGGTTCTTGATGGATCAACTTGCTTTGCCATAACAAAGCTTTGATTAAAATCATTTAACCTTGTTTGACCATGGCCAAAGGCCTCTCTATGCTAGATTTTCAGCTTTTTCTTCACCTCTTTTATGTTTTGAACCATTTGAAATTAAGATGATCCTTAGACCACAAACTTCTAACTTTCCTTTATTGTGTCCTTACATGAGTGCTCCCTTAGCCATGCGACAAAAAATCAAGATGGTGATCTTGTGATATGTCTATTCAATTTAATTTATTATTTATATATTATTTTATTGATGTTCTAGATAATTTTAGTAGGTCAGGTGGTATATTCTTTGATAAAGTGTGATGATGCTAAGGGTTTTACATCTATTATTTTCTTTTTTTATTCTCTAATCTATAAAAAATGTGAAAAATGTTATATATCTATCATTCTCCAAATAATCATCATTGGACTCCCTTGAGGTTAGCCAATGACAGTCATCAATGTGTATGTAAGAAATGTTAATTCTATGCCTTTGTATAACAGTGGGTGTGTGAAAAAATTGAGAGTTTGTATCTCCATCCTTTATCCATAATTCTTGCGGTTTTTGTTGCCAGATGCTCTTTTAAAGTCTTAATTATTCATCAATGTCTCATTGTATGCTATGCATTGCATTGAGATTGGTTCTTGATGGATCAACTTGCTTTACCATAACTAAGGTTTGGTTAAGATCATTTAACCTTGTTTGACCATGGTTAAAGGCCTTTCTATTTCAGATTTTTAGCTTTTTCTTCACCTTTTTTGTGTTTTGAACCATTTAAAATTAAGATGACCCCTACACCACAGACTTCCAAGTTTCCTTTACTATGTCCTTACATGAATGCTCCCTTAGTGTCACAGTTTAGCAACTCAATTGTCAGAACATGTAGTGCTTAGACTCTTTGCTCAACATTTAATCAAATAATACTTGATAAGCTAGCCAATCGGTCATACACCATCTAAGTTTCAAAAACAATAGGCAACACCTACAATCTATAGCACATCAAGTCAACTATAAGCACAAATCATATAGCACATAGCAACCAAATTGCATATAAAGTAAACTAAGTCATTCACATGGACAATCATGATGTGTTCATACAATTTGAAGAAATGCGAATGTATGCGGCCAAAAGTAAAGAAATTACATGGGATAATATTTTGACTGAATAAGGGCTACATCTTTTTTCACATTTAAAAAGCCTTGATACAGACTCCTAGGTGTGTAGGGAAGGCTTAAGGCTACACACTCCATCACCTAGACAAGTGCCTCAATACCCACCTCAGGTCATTGGACACTCCCCCTAAAAAGCATTTTAAGCAAAAGCTTTATCGATAGGAGTAAACATACTTTTTCCTAGTTGACATAAGGACTTTTCTCTTAACTCCTAAGAGGTTTACTATTATTGTTAACAACTTAAATATTCTTGGTAGGAAATTTGAAAATGTAGAATTAGTTTAAAAAGTGCTTCACTCATTGACAATAAAGTGGCAACCAGAGATCATCACTATCAAAGAGTCCATGAAAATAGGCATGCTTACTTTGCAAGAACTCTTTGAAAATTTGGAGGAGCATAAGACAGGTCTTAAGAGATTCTCAAAGTTAAATGATGATGATAGGCGAAAGAAGAATCTAGCTTTCAATGCCACCACCACCTATGATGAGAAGGATGATGACTTGGAAAGCTTGGATGCATCCATGACACTTCTATCAAAGATGATCTAGCCCACCTAACCAAAAAGTATCAATGGCTTTTAAAGGCTAAAAATATTGGTGGAAGAAGAAGGTTTCCTCTCCCTAGTAGAAATGTGAGTAGAGGAGAGCAAAGCAACTAAGCAAGCCTAACATGCTACAAATGCAAAAAGCTAAAGCACATCAAATATGATTTCCTCATGTATCTCAAAAAGAAATTGGAGAATGAAAGAAAGAAGAACAAGCAACTAAGCAAAGGAGCTTATCTAGCAACTTGGGGTGATAATGATGTGGACTCTAATTATGGGGAAGAAAAGGACAAGGAAGCACTACTTTGTCTCCTGCTTATGGGTGACAATGACAATGAGGTAAAAGGTGATGACTTAATAACAAAATATTTTACTCATTTAGTTGTCCTCTTATTTAGCATTTTAAGATCTAAAATGACTTACTTTCAGTTGTGTTAGTGCATATTTATGATTTTGTGTTAATTGGAATCATTGTAGAAATTCTGCATAATTTGGCCATTTTGAGCCATTTCTATATTTTAGTCATAACTTGAGCTACACTTGTCCAACTAATGTGATTCTTATCTTGTAGAAAAGCTAAGATATAGCTCTACAAACTTCATGAATACGTCTAAGGCTGAATCTCACAATTGGCTATCTGAAATTAGAGTTGACATCAAGACTAGAATATTGTTTCGGGCAACCTAACCTTTGTACACTAATCAAACCATAACTAGAGTTCTAGAGGTCTAATTAAGGTCAAGGTAAGCCCAAATGGAAGCTGAGACATAAGGCCACATTTCTTGTGAAGACTTCTTGAGTTGAATAGATCATTATAGGCATGAAAAATGAGCTGTAACACAGAGGCAGAATTGCTACAAAATAGGCCTCTACAAAATTGGAGTTTTAAGGCCCCAATTGGCATGGATCTTGAGCTCAATGCATCATCTCTTGAACCAACTCACACTCAACTAGCTGGAGAGTAGTAAGTTAGAAGAAAAATCAAAGAATGTAGCCTACAAAACACACAGCACATAAGAGCAGTGGCAGCAAGCAAATCCAAACTACACTACACCATAATCATTACCTACTCACCTACTAGGGGCTGCCTTCTCTCTTTTACCCGGGCAAAGACATTTTGGCTGAGCTTTTAGTTTAGTTTTGAAGTAGTTTTTAGAGTAGCTTTTAGTTTAGTTTTTCAATAGCAGAGTAGGACATTTTTCCTTCCTTTTCTTTGTGTTTTTTGCCTTCCATGGAACGCTAAGTTTGTAATCAGCACATGGGGTTGACAAACTTGAAGATTAATATGGAGTTCTTGTTCCTTCATTTTGCATTCAATTGATGGTCATTTCTTCTCCTTTCCACTCTATTTTTATTGTGATATCTGAGTTGAATGGATTCATTTAATTTAGAAGTTAATATGATTATTGAGATTTTGATAATCACTTACAGAAGAGGATAGGAAAACTAAGCAATGCATTGAGATTTTAATGGATTGTTTGTGACTGAGTTCTGCATAGGATTCATTAATCATTTCAAGGATTCTTGTTATGATTATCAACAATTGAATGAATATTTAGTGATCAAGGATGCATTAATCTCAAGCTT
>JANHAO010000749.1:0-37784 GCA_026873985.1 Saraca asoca | reverse complement strand
TCCCTTTTCTTTCCTCTCATTTTCCTCTCAACCAATCAACAAACTTCCCTTTTCTTTTCCTTTTCTTTCCTCTCATTTTCTTTCCAACCAATCAACATTTTACTCTTTTTCTTTCCTCTCATTTTCTTTCCTCTATTTTTTTCCTTTCTACCAATCAAGGCCTTTCTATTCAGAGATTAAAAATCAATTTAACAAGTCTATCCAAATATTGCATAGTGAATTAGTGATAATGCTAGAGAATACTTCTCAACTAAATTTTCTTCTTATCTATTATTTCATGGTATCTTACATCAATCTACTTGTTCTCATACCCTTTAACAAAATGAAATTCCTGAACGTAAAAATTGTCATTTAATTGAGATAGCACACACCCTCTTATTTGGGGTGATGCCGTTCTCACCGCTTGTTATCTCATTAATCACATGCCATCTTTTGTTTTAAATGATCGAATGCCTCATGATATCTTGTACTCTAATGAAACCTTTTATCTTATTCCCCTTCATGTCTTCAATTATATTTGTTTTGTTCACGATCTTTCTCTAGGTCTTGACAAAATGTTTGCTAAAGCTATCAAATGTATCTTCTTAGGGAATTCTCGTCTTAAATAAGGATACAAATGCTACTCTCCAACGTTGAATCGTTACTATGTCTCAGCAGATGTTACCTTATTTGAAACATCTCCATATTTCACCACATCCATGGAGTTTTTTGTAGTCTTCAAAGTTCTACCCACCCTTCAACTTGCCTCTCTAGAATCACCAATTTCTCAACTCCAAGATCAACAGCCTCCACTTCTCACTTATCATCGACGTCCTAGCATGGTAGACACTGAAGAAGCTCTTACTGAAATACCAAGTGACTCACCTTCTGTCCAAATAGTTGCATCGGCCCCAGATCCTTCTGATAGCATTCCCATTGCTCTTCATAAAGGTAATCATTCTACTCGTAACCCTCATCCCATTTACAATTTCTTAAGTTATCTTCGTTTATCACCAACTTACTATAGCTTTGTATCTATCTTGTCTCCTATTTCCATACCTAAGATAGTTGAGGAGGCTCTCTCTCATTCAGGTTGGCGCTAGGCTATGATTCATGAGATGATTGCTCTAGACTCCAATGTAACATGGGACCTTGTTCCTTTACCTCTTGGTGAAACACCATAGGGTCTCGATGGGTTTACATAGTGAAAGTTGGCCCCAATGGTGAAGTTGAACATTTGAAGGCTCTGATACCAACTTGAAATTAGAGATTTTGTGAATGGGTTGAGAAAAACCTCAGCTAGAAAACTTTTATTTATGCTAAAAGACATAGTCAACAAATAAAACTCTAATACCTAGTTTAATAAGAAATAGATTACCTAATTTAATAAGGAATAGATATAGATAATTACTAAATAATCTAAAATAAATAATTACCTATTTTATTTACATAATTCTACAGCTTCATTCTGGTTTCTACTCTAACAAGTAGGACTTTAGTAATAACAGTGCTAAAGAATCCTTTGGCCAACCTACGCCCCCCCCCCCCCACCAAAAAAAAATAAATCCTCCGTGGACAAGAAAGAAAACCTATACCTTACCAGAGGTTGAGATAATTCAAAATGACCGAGTCAATATGTAGGTGTAATCCACTTCATGATCAATCATATGTAGGCATATAAACATTCATCCAATGAATCTGCTACTTTCATTCTGATGACAGAGGATCTGCTTACTAATGAAGTCATTGAGATTCATTTGAAGGTTTTCATCACCAAAGTAACCCCTTTCTCACTAAATCCCATACAGTTGTCTTTATATAACTTTATCTTCCTACCTATGGCAATCTGATCCCAAAATGATCACCTTCCAAATACTTTAGGACACTGGCCCAAACCGTTAAATATCTAAGCTCCTCAACACACAACAATTTCCTTTTGGTTTTCTTTGTTTGTTCAGTTAAATGGGTGTGAAAGCAGAATTTTGCTTGCCTGACTGTCATCTTGAATTCTTTTGAGAGCCTTGCCATAGATCTTGTACCTATTACCAACTTCTAAAAATCAGTGAGGTCAAAGAAAGATAAAGGACTACAAGCAATGAAATGAAATGAATTCAACAAGAAAACTGAAGTCTTTTACTCTTTGGGCTCAAATATAAGCTCCTTAAAGACCGCATATCCTGCAGCAGCTGCAATTCCAAGACCTGCGAGCATGATGACACTATAGGATGCCCCCTCCACAAATGTCACTGGCTTCTCTGGGATATTATATGTAGGAGCCTCGAAGGGGTCCTCAACAGTTGAAATGTCTTTCTTAGTCTGTCAAAGAAGTGGAAACAAAGTATTTAAGGTACTTGATGAATTGGACTATTCTTATAGTTAATGACTTTTTTAAAAATTCCAACATAGCATGAAATTTTATTGTGATTGCCCATATCAAGTGCAAGCTTTGAACTTCACTAACTCACTGTGACACAGTCCACATCTAGGACAAATGGAAAGGGATAAAGTATTCCATCATAAATTGGTTTAGTAGATAGGAATTTTCTGCTTTTCAACTAAATCCAATGCCTAGATCTATTCCCACCAATGTAGACTGCATTCCTTAACTCAATTAAACATCCCAACCATTTGGACAAACAAGTTATCAAATAGTGAAGGCCATTGCAAACTGAAAGGCTGCTTATGCAGCTTGCTCAGTCACTGGAAACTGAATGAATTATAAAGAAATTTCAAGAATTAACCTCATTTTTATTTTCTCCTGGTTTGTCTGATGCTATTGAAGAAATGGATCTGGCAAAGGAATAATTGACAGAGTTTGGTCCATCGTTTTCTCTGAGTAGAAATGGTGGCTGAAAACTAGATGTGAATGTTCTTGTAAGCCATCCACTGAACAGAACAGGGATTCCTACAAACTAATTGTTATTAAAATAATAATAAACTAAATAATACGTTAAAATGATCCTTTTATCAACAACTTCCCAGGGTACAAAATTAAATTAAGCACCAGCACCTAATTAAGTGTGAATCGTCAAGCTAACAGTGTTAACTAACCATTTGTTGCACGTATATCCTGCAGGAAAATAAGAAATTGAAAAATATTGGGTATGAAATCCAGCCATAAACTACGGATGAATGAAATTGAAGAACAACTGATTGGTTCACCCCTCACCTTAATCAGATAAGCCAGAAACAAATGCAAATTAGAAAATAAAAGAATGCCATAAATACACTTAGTTACATAAATCTAAGAACATTGTTTACCTGCGAAGGTTGACTGCGATACACTAATGGACGTGTTGTTGTGTACTCCCAACACCTAACATTTGATAATAGCTTCATATCCTGCAACAGTCGGATTCCCCATAACTTCGAAACATATTTGGAAGCACCTATTAAGAGAAATGGTCCGTTGAAAGAGAAAACCATGGAATATAAAAGACATCAAAATTTTGAATGCGAATATCTTCATATCTGACTAAGTTCCACCAGTTAAGTTCGAAATGATCCGTATGTTTTTTTTTTCATTAGTTTTTCTGGTAATTTTTCATGAAGCCAAACAAATTGTAGCTTACCCATGATTATGAGTGCTATCACTAATTAGATATCTACGTGCCCTGTTGGATTGGAATGCCCTAACTTGGTTGAAGAAGAAGAAGAAGAAGAAGAATTTATCCGACGTTCAAGCTTAAACCCTGAACAGGGTTTCAACCCGTTACACTGGATGGGCCATTGCAGGAGTGATTCCACAGGCTTTCATTATTTGGATTGGGTCTTAAAAGGTCGCTTGTTTAGTTTTGGTGAAGGTTTCACAGGCAATTATATACGTGTATCTATCTATATATATATTTTATAATTTCATTATTGATTGAATATTAATTTCTAGTAAGAACATGGTATTTTTTTTTTATATAGTAACTTAGAAATAAGTCATCCTTCTTTCAAGATCATTTAAGGCTGCAAATCAAAACTTTGAGAATGCTTGAAGGTGCTAATGAAGGATTTGAATTCATAGTCTATTGATAAGAAATTTGATCATCAAAATTAATAGCATTTGTAAAATATTTATGTATCTTAGTAAAATGAAGATTGGATAATCTCTTTTGATTTGGCTATTTTATTTTAGTATCACTTTTAAAAGAGATATACAAACAAACTAATTTGTGGATCACATAATTATAGATCTCACTTCAACTAAAAATTGTATGTGTCTCTCTTGAAATAATACTAACATGACCAAAATCCACTATGATACTAACAGGACCAATATCCAAAGTAAAAAATATAGAATGTGCATTCATCAGAAGATGCCGCAAAAGAGAGCATTTAGAGCAACAGAATCTCTGCGAATATATATTGGTAGGGTTTTTTTTTTTTTTTTTTTTTTTTTTTTTTTTTTTCATTTTTTGGTTTTATATATTGGTAGGGTCAAAGCTGCTGTTTAGCTGGGTTTAATGCTGATATATAATGCCCCTATTTCGTTTAGGTCTGGGAAAACATTGGAAAACAAAGAAAAGAAATGTACAACCACTATTTACTTTACAGTTACAGGAATTTGTAACTAATGTAATATCACAATATGTGCAGGGCATTATCAACAATATAACCAATCTTTGCAGTCTTCCTAGAAACTCTGGGCCATATTGAGCTAGTTTCCATCACAATAAACTGATTTGAACCTTGAACAACAATGCTTTGCTCAGTGAACAAGTATCAGAACTGGGACTCAAAATTCAAATTGCCCGCTGAAGACATGCTTCTGAGGTATCAGAGGCAAAGGCATGATCACTGGTAAATCTCATGCCAAAAAAGATGCCAGGTGTCCATCTGTGCGGTATGGAAGACCACTTCGTGCTCCCAAAGCTCTACATTTTGCAGCTGCCTGCATCAATTAGCACCAAATAGCATAAATCTTAAGCTTCCTATTTTAAGTGTGAACTAAGACTTCCCATATTCCTTTTACATTGTTACTTGATTACAGGAAGACATACCACAGAAGCAGCAAAGGTCAGCATTTTCTCTGGTGAAAAGTTTGCACAGAGGCCTGAAACCAAAATCAAAGAAATAATATGCGTCAATTTACCATCCATATATCACTCAGTAAATAATGAAGAAGACAGTTTTATGAAGTTTAATGATTATACTTTATAAGCTCATACAGTCCAAAATAAATGTGTTTTGATCTATAACCGATTGACTAGCCCAGAAGACAGTTGTGCAGATCCAGGTCCAATAAGGTAACATACAACAGTCTATGATGAACAAGCCATTTGAATGTACAATTCTAAAAACTACTTTGGATCATGGCCACTTGATTGGGCTGAGAACCAGTCGAATGGACTCAAATCCCAAAACATCAGTTTATGCACCACTTCTCTATATAAACTAGTATGCACTCTTGACAGGGATCTTCACTTTCATTCTCATTTTTTATCTTTTCTCATAAGTTTACTGACTTGACCGTTAACCATTGGAGTATTTTCCGGGGTCTGATTCTGGTCACTGGTTTTCTTGTTTTACAAGTCCGGAAAATCTGGATTAGCGCTATCTGTGGCTTTTCCAGCCACCAAAATTTCATTGATCTTGCTCTCATTAGGCTTGGATACCATTTTCCGCAGAGGATCATCATGAGAGAGCGAGGGAAAAAACTCAGCCAAATTTCCACTGAAAAAGCCCCAACAATACTGATGAAAATTTTCAGCACAGCTACTCCAGATCAGATCATCATAGATCAAAAATCCAATTTCCCCTGGCAATATGAAGCAACTTACCAAAATCAGAAATCAACTTTCTCCATCTAGAATTTTCCCCATTTTCTGCACAACAATGGCATTCAAGAGGTCTTCAACATGGCACCTATTCAGCACCACCAAAATTTCACCCCAAATGCTATCCAAGGGCCACATTTTGTTTTCCTCTGATCGAGCTTAGAGTATTCACACTTGACGTTGGGCCAGGTTGGGGAAATAATGGCATCTTCCACCAATTCCAGCAGCAAAGGACCGTCATTCATCCATTGTCTGTGTCTTTCAGTGAAATCCCCATGGGGAAGCCGAGGGCTATGAACACAGTCAAGAGCTATATTCAGCTGGATGGCCTGAGTCCACCGGTGAAGTCGGAGGTGACGTTTGAGGATGTGAAAAATTGCAGAGCGTGATGCAGCTACGAATGGTGTGATTAGGAGCCAAGGGAGATTAGAAAGAGCTAAGAAGAAATATAAAAGAGTTTATTCTAATTGCAAAGTTATAGTTCCTAAACCTTATACTCAGTTCTAATATATCTGCTACTGGAAAATCTCAGGCAATTTGAGGTGAATTCTTGCATGATTTGCAAATAAATTTGAACATAGAGGCCTCTTTGTTAACTTCCTGCTGAAAGACTTTTACAGTCTGTGAAAGTTGCATATCTAATGCTTGCTTGAATGCTCCTGAGAAGCCTGCCTGTTTAAGGAAACAATCCTGGGACATTAAATAGTCAACCAATACTCAAGCCGAAAGTTGGAATTCCACTCTATCAAACAATTAAAGCACAAAGTCAACCAATCAATCCTGCACACTAGTCTGCCCACCAACCTAAACTGCATGATCAACTGAAGAAGCCCTACCAATTTTAACAAACTCTTTACATGAAAATATCCTACAACTAATAACCTGGGGCCATTGCTTAGAACCGTAATTAGCTGATTTCCCACTTACAACAGACGATAGAACATCATTACATAAAAACTAGTTAATTTTATTATAGCATAGTATTATTTCTCTTGGATGAAGGGCGAAATTATGGCATACAGTCTGTATTTCAGTAAGCCATCACTGCAGAAAGAAATTTATTATCCCCATATGAAAACAGAAAGCTTAAGATATGCATATTTTTGCATGTGTGACAGTTGTGCAAAATTGCATAAGGCACCAAAATCCTTGGCTTAGTTTGGAGAGAACATTTGTCAGCCTCCGTTCCACAATTACCAACAAGCCATCCTACTGTATCGTTTATTACCACTCAAGAAACGTTGCCAATGATCAATGTTAAATGTCAATTGAGTTCACAAAGAACATAAAAGACAAAGAAACATAACTAATCCTACTGTATATATAAAGTTCCAGATGCATATTGCTTTTTCCCATAAAGTGACATAGTGTATGTCCTTAAGTATAAGGGTAGAGAGATGTGGCATATCATGCCAATAATAATCCTATAGATTGTTAAGACTTGATACGGTACAGATAAAATGACAATAAGCTATGCCATATAAGATAGTCAGTCTTGGGTCGCTTCTCATTACAAAATGATTTTTTGAAAATACTCATTTAAAGTCACTTAAGTTTGGTGCCTATTTATTGCATTATGCTAGATAAAATGACAATTATGAGGTATGTTTGTCAAAGACTTTAGAGATATCAAGACCTGATTAACTAGGGCTTCTGGTTATTGCAGAATTTTCATTTTATGAAGATTTTATCTGTAAATAGGCATTTGAGGCCTCTTGAATCCCTTGGTTCCATTGGAATGGTTAGACTGGCCTATGGCATAAGCCACTAGATGACAGAGCTCTATAGACTTTCTGTTTCATCTAGTGGTCTGATGACTCAAACTAACGAACTTGGGTTTAGACACATTATGCTTCATGTGTTTCATTGCATTGGTCTAGATTATAGCCAAAGCATCAAGTTCTTAACTTTTCATAAAAATCAAGTAGCTAAGGAAGCAGATAATTTCTAATTTCTTTTAGCACGAATTGCATGGCCTGCAACTCTGAACTACAAAGATTCAAGTAGATATGTTTCAGTCACTTGCATACATAGACTTGGGGAACAAAAGTCTCAAGTAAAGAAAAGCCTAGAAGCACACAGTTAGTCCCATTTCATCAAAGTGCTTTATAGTATGTAGAGATTCTAATGCCCTGGTTTTATTCCATTAATAAACTTCAAATAAGCATATCCTAAAAGAAATAAATAGTTAAGAACAGCAGATTACCCTACAACCAATGAAATGATTATATAGAACCAATGCATATAAACACTCTGTTTTTGTGATCTTAAAAGCAGTAGAAAATTAAAAAGATTGAGCCATGAATTTAATATCAGGCCTGAGCATTGAGATCACATAAAACGTTGTTTAAATGCCTTTACATACATGTCTTTAGCAATAAAGACTGAACACTTATATATTGTGTGTGATCAAAAGGGGAGTAAGACACTTTTAGAGTCCTTTCAATATCATTTTTAGAAAGTCGAATAAGAAGCATGCTGCTATAAAGTATAGTGACGATCAAATATTTCTCTTTTATAAATGCAGAAGATGACATGCTCAGACATGCTCAAAAAAATACTTCTATAATAGTTTATCCTACTACTCTTGAAGATTGTCTCTTACACATGACATAATAAGCACATAGGATGCCACTGCTTAAAAAATTATGTCATGTTTATTGCTATAATTTACCATTGAAAATCGATACAAGAAGACACATTTATACATTTTTGAACTAACTCATTATTATTCTTTTTATGCAAGGGCTCAAAAACACGCAAAGCTCAATGCTCAACCTAAAAGATACCGGTCAACCCAAAAAGCCTAGAAGACGGTCGATTATCCAAACAATAGGAAAGGCTTGAGACACTTAAAACTTGCATATCTAAAAGCGTAGTATTTCACAAAAGACTAACAAAAATTAAAAGAGTGAAGAACCCACAACGACCAACAAAAAGCAAAAAGCAAGTACACATGAAAGCTGATCAATTGACCATTAGTTTCCTAAAAGTAAGAGATCCATCCATAAAAACAACAGGTATTATCCTTGACTTCTAGATACACATAAATACATGCTTTTCTTAAGCGATTACTAACTTAAACATTGAAGCGTACTCAACAGATCCATTTCTGCTGTGCATAGCTAGCTCTGTTCATCACAGGATCTCTTGGTCATTATCGATCAACCTAAGCAAAGGAGCTCACACAAGCCAAAGAATTGAAAAACTAAAAAGTGGTGGAAGATTTAGGGAAGTGAACTATGTGTCTGATTGATAAAAGGAAGGGAAGAAAATAATGGGAAATAGTAGAAAATTAAAAAAGATTGAGCCATAAATTCAATATCAGGCCTAAACAGCTCCTTCGGCTTAAGTCAAATCCGAGTAGTCCCCTTTGTTCCATATCAAGCCCAAGCAGCTCCCTTGGCATTAAGTTAAATCAGAGTAGTTCCCTCGGTGCCATATCAAGCTTGAGCAGCTCCTTCAGCATTATGTCAAATCTGAGTAGTCCCCTTGGTGCCAAAAAGCCAAGCAGCTCCCTCAGTAATTAAGTCAAATTCGAGCAATTCCCTTGGTATCATATCAAGCCTGAGTAACTTCCTCGGCATTATGTCAAACTTGAGCAATCCGCTTAGTGTTGAAAACTCAAGCAGCTCCCTCGATAACCATGTCAAATTTGAATGGTTCCTTCAGTACTAAAAACACCTGAACCGCTCCCTTAGTATCAAATTTACATCAAGTGACCTTGACAATAAATCTAGCCCAAGTGGCTCCTTCAATAGCAAATTTAGGTCAAGTGACCTCGAGAGTAAATCTAGCCTAAGCAGTTCCTTTGGTATCAAGATTCAAGTTAAGCAACCTCATTGACATTAAATCTAACCCAAACGGCTCCTCTAGAATTAAATTTAGATTGAGAGCCACCCTCAACATTAAGTCAAACCTGAACGGCTCCTTAATATTATATTAAGCCTCAAATAGATATGAAATTTAGATTTTTAGCCATACGCATATAGTTGAACTACTATGAGCCCCAAACATGGGATGATCAATACTCAAACCATCAAGAACTCCCATAATTCCAGTTGCACAGCTACATGCAAGCTTAATAATCTCCTAGCAAATGCTCAACAAACCTTACTTGGGGGAACAGAGGCAAATGACATAGCCCAAGATAAATGTGTCTTGGGCTATAACCAATCGACTAGCCTAGAAGATAGCCAAGCGGATCCAGGTCCAATAAGACAACTTACAATGGTCCGTAACGAGTAGGACACTTGAAGGTAGTTGTCTAAAAACTACTCTGGGCCATGGCCATTCGACTGGGCTGAGAACCAGTTGAATGGGCTCAAACCCCAAAACACCAAGTTATGCACCACTTCTCTATATAAACCAAGGTATGCATTGTTGACAAGGGTCTTCACCTTCATTCTCATTTTTTACCTTCTTCAAAAGGTTACTGACTTGACCGTCAGAGTACTCTTTCGGTTCGGACTCCAGTCACCAGTTTTCTCATTTTGCAAGTTTGAAAAAGTTGGATTTGTCATAAGCAATTAATTAAAGGACAAAACTTGTATACAGTTCTTTAGGTTTTAATTATCAGGTTCTTCAATTAAATAATTACATGCAGCTTATTATAGACTGACATGTGGATCAATCGACAGAAAGATCCACATGTAGCATTGTAGCTTGTCAATATCTAATATGAAGGAGAAAACCTTGATGATGCCTGACAAATTAATATCAAAAGTAAAAGGAATGACAACAAACTCAGGAGGTAAATTACCATAGAGAATGGCTCCAATAAATGCATCTCCAGCACCAGTGGTATCAATAAGCTCTGATGGTGGAATGTTCTCAGCTGTTCCACGATGTATCTTTCCAGAAACTGTTCCTACCCCTTCTGCCTTCAACTTCATCACTGACTGGGTGCATTAAAGGCAAGGAATGTGACTTACGTAAAGCATTTACCAAAAGCCCAACAAACATGTGATGTTTTGTTACAGTTTCTATATATTTATTTGTAAAAAATATCAAGACTATCCCATGAATAAAAAAAAAGAAGTATTCACTACTAAATTGATAACAATAAAGACAATGGCAGTAAACTAAAAAGCAAGTTGTTCAAACATTGCTATAGATATACTGGTCTGGTTTTATCAGATGGTGACAGACCTTCCAGTGTCTTCCACAATGAAGATTGGCAAACTACTGTCAGGGCTCTAAATGCTATCACCTTTTCTGCAAAGGTTTTCTGGTTTCCCTAGGATGCCTTCCTCCAGTTTGATTTTTGTTACCACTAAGAAAACAGTCTTGTACTCCAGTTCCAAATGCTAAAAATAAATGCTGATATGAGTAATATAAGTTATTATTAGAAATGTGGTGAAAAACGCCAGATGAGTGCATCATCGTAGGATGAGACTGTGAGACACAATATACACCTTGTGGACATTTAATATGAAAATACACTGGTGCTTTGCTTCAAGCATGATATACAGTATTTGCTGAGTTAATATGCAAAACTGGGGTTCACTATGATAACACAAAAGAGTTCTGGACTTTATTGTCATTACCGATGATACACATGTTGCAATGGATATGTTCACATCCTTTTTCATCTCTAATGATTCCAGTAAGCTGTCTATGTCCACTTCTTCTGTAGGGGAATTCTCTGCCAAAGAACACATGATAGAAGAAATTTGTGTTTACTTTTAGAAAGCAAATGCAATTTATAATGACCATGTAACACAAACACATACTTCTGACCACTTTTTGTATATAGTCTCCTTCACACAACCCACCCACCCACAAAACAAAAGATAAAAGAAAATTAAGAACAATAGTATATATACCGTCACCACTTCTCTCAAGCATTATGCAACCATCTTTTCCCAACGTTACAATAACAAATTTGATGTTGGGCAACCTCAAAAGCATAGAAACCAGTGCTCTTGGAATAGTTGATGTTTCTGTCCATGCCTGTCAGCAGAGAACAATTTGCCATATATGTTTAGAGCGATGCTACAGGAAGAACTTCAATAACAAAGAATCAGTAAAATGAAAAGATAAGTATGTGCCCCTCCTAATTATGAAATTATAGAAAACAGAAAAGTAAAAAAATATCAACCCACAATGTTAGAAGAGATTTATCCCTATCCAATCAAGTAAGAAAATAAACAGAAAATGAGAAAGAAAAAGGTTATGCATAGCTGTAAAAGGTCAAATGCTTTTTAGTCTTTTCTGATGATGTTGATTGTTGACTGTTGAAACAGAGCCAAAATTGTAATGAATGAACAACACATTTATTAATAAATTGACAGAGTAGAAAAGGTAAACTGTCAGAACTAACTGAACATTTTCATCTGAAAAAAAAACCAAGTAATAAACATTTCTAATGATAAATGCATTTCAAGAGAAATTACACTTGCCTGTGGAAACTTTGATGAGCATACAACATAATCTGCTACTTTAAGGAGATCATCCAACCCTTCCCTCAGCCTTTCTGCATCAATTAAGATGGGTATATTCTTCCGAACTGCCTGCACTGGAAAAATATAAGATTTTGTTCACTTCTCATCAGACTTTACCAAGAAAAGAAAATAAAGAGGAACCACTGAGTAAACTGCATAGACACTACTTGCAGCATACACAAAGCTAGTAAAGAACTCACAAGTAAAATAGATGAACATTAGGATGTGCAATAGAAACAACAAAAGAAGAAATGAATTTGGATGATACTGATATGCAGTTTTTATTATGCCTAGTTATGGAAATTACATTTCTTGCAGATTTCACCACCTCGTACTTTCTTAGTGATCTTTCAAGTTCAACCATTGGAGTGATGAGTTGAAACTCTTTTTAATTCAAGAATATAGCAATGACAAGATTTGACAAAGCAAAAAATGCAACATAGAAGTATATTCATTCAATGAAGCTTTGTGTGCTTCAACTTTTATGAATGCCTAAACTCTTAGACTCTGCAATCAGAACTACAAGCAAATCAAACAGGAAATGACCTCTTCTGCCACAACAAAAGCAGTTTCATAATTCCTCCCATCAAAATAAACGATTTTTGCCCCATCCATTGCAGATAACAAACTTGATTTGGGGAGATCTTCTGGAATCAATGGAGGGTATCCTGGGGTATGTATACAAGTACGGGTCTTCCTGAAAATTTACATATAGAATTGGTTATCCTGGGGTATGTATACAAGGACAGGTCTTCCTGAAAATTTACATATAGAATTGGTTAAGTTACAATTATTTTTTAAACAGCCCCAATGGAAGTCAGTGATTCAATAATTCAGCTTAAGATTTATATGCACAAAACAAATCAGAACTACTAGCTAGGAAATTTCATGTCAAATGATTTCAACTACGGACAAAATCACATGGCCATGGTTTTGATTTTCCTTTTCATTTTATATTTGGTGGAATTGAGTTTGGGGTCCAATCTGATTTCAATAAGCAAAAAGTCAAAGGCCATTACGTTTGGTTGTCCACAATGATATAGGTAAATGGTGAAGTGCCCTCCTCGGAAACCTAGAAATAACATGGAAACACAATCAGAAAAGGTGAACAATGCAGGAATGTGCAGCCTTACTCTGAGTCTCAGCCAGCCCAGAAATGTACATCAGATTTCATCAAGCAATTACAATATTGTCACTAAACAGGTTTTAGATTGAATAAAAAAAATAAATAAATCTTGCGACAAAATATGTTATAAAGAGAGCAAGGAGAATCTTGTCTGATGATTACCACAAAAAAGGATGTATCTACACCATCAGCCTCTAGCTCGTCTAATATGCCTCTGCCTTGAGTGTCGTCAGCAACCTAGTGAATATCAAACTCATTTGTAACATATACACAATCAAAATCCAAAGAGTAAGCAATTGTTGATAGATTCCATGCACCAAAAAATTAACTTATGACAAACGTAAATAGTAAAAAACCTTGGAGATTAGCCTTGGTTTTAGGCCCAAGCGAGCAGCGCATGTTAAAGCATTACCTGCATTGCCACCTCCCTGTACCTGAGATACCAAGATTTTATATTTAAGAAACCCCAACATTTTGTTCCAAATGGGCATTCTATTAAGCTAGAAGCAACCAAATGTATTAAAATTAAGAAAAGAAGTAGAAAAGTTAGGATTGATCAACAAAAGGGCCGAAACCATGAAGATACCTTCAAGCTGGTGCTTCTGATCTTGTCATCTGGCTTAGGATAAGTAGCCACCGTAGCCAAGAAATCAACCCCGACCATTCCACAGCCCACCTGCACACACAAAAAGAAGAAAAGAAACAAAAATCATGAATCCAAGCTTGGAAATTCGAATCACATAAGACAGGAAGCGTAGAGAACTCACAACAATGGGTATATCATCGGAGGACATCTTCGCGCTGAAATTTCCGAAGCGACACCTCGGTGACTGAAAGTAGGTAATTAAATACGAATAAAACCAAAGAGAAGGATTACTTAATAATGAAAAAGTGACAAGTTTAAGGGTATAAATAATTGAATAATTGTACATTATACTTATAGTGAGGTAGTAGAAGGCATTGCTGAGCTAGTGCAGTGAAACTTGAAGAAGGTAGATAAGGAGTGAACTCATTGGAAAGGGTAAAGAGGTTGGAGTTCCTCATATTTGGTGGCACCAAGCGGTTGAGGCTTTCAGGTTCGTGGCGCCAGATTGGATACGCTTTGGCTGTTCACACTTGCTGATCAGTCCATGACAATTTAGATAAATGAGAAATATTCTCTAGTTTTATGATTATTTTCTACAATATTTCTTTAATCCTTTTTTTTTTATCGAAAAATACTTTTTCAACTGTTTATTTAGTTGCATAATTGGAATTCATAAAAAAAATTAATTAATAAAAATTAAATTCTATTTAATAAAAAATATAATATATTTTTTTGAAAATTTTTTATTTTATTTAAAAAAAATAATTTTCCCAAATCACTTAATTATAATCTCCTTATCCCGTGCCTTACTTTCCTTCTTTCTACTTCTCTCATTTCTATCTTTTTCTCTTGTTCCCTCCTCTACTTTCCTTCTTATTTCTACCCTCTCTTTTCTATACTTCTCTATACCACAAATTCTTTCATCTCACACTTCTATGTTTTTCTTTTTCATTTTTTTCTTTCTCTTCTCTCTTAGGTCTTTCTTTATTCTCTCTCGATCATTATCTTTCTCCCTCATTCTCTCTCCCTTATCTTTCTTTTTTTCTCTCTCTCTCTCTCTTCATTCTCACAGATATCATTTGGTTACATTGTTATTTTCTACTATATTTCTGTAGTCCATTTGTTTCATAAAAAAATACTTATTGTTTACTAAATTTTATGTTTAGAATTAATAAAAAATAAATAAAAATTAGATTCTATTTAATAAAAAATAATATATTTAGAAGAAAATAATCTCTATTTTATTTTACAAAAATCACTTATATTATAATCTCACTATCTTTTACTTTCCTTTTCATCTTTTTACTCCTCTTTTTCGTATCTTTCTCTCTTTATTTCCACTGTACTTTCCTTATCTCTTTCCTAGATTTCTTTTTCTACCACACATTCTCTTTTTTCTCACCCCTTTATTTTTTTCTCTCTCTCCTTCATCCTTCCATTTCTCTCTCGGGTGCCCCTTTACTTCCCTTTGTCATTTCATTTTTACAAATATTATATTTAATAATTATATTAAAAATATTTAGATAATTAATAGAGTTAACAATGATGGTTAATAATGAACAAAATCAATGAAAATATTATAAAGATGAAAAAAAGAAGGATTTGAATATTCTTTTATTTTTAATACAAATATACTTGACTTTTAATTTTTATTAATAAATATTTGTTGACTTGTATTATGAAAATATTCTAATAATAAAATAATTATTTTGTAACTTAACCTCAAAGATGAAAATTGTATATATAATAATATTTTTCAATAAAAAATGGTTTATTTTATACATCAAACAAGAGAAAATATTTTCTCCAAATAATAAAAAAATCAGTTTATTTTTTAAAAATATATTTTTTTAGAAAAGTATTTTCCTTTTCATTTTCTGTTGAAACAAATGTATTCTTTATTTAACTTATTGAAACATAAATGAACGCAAACAAAATCCTTTTTAAAATTTGATGTTGTAGAAATATTTGCTCTATAAATACTTTTTATTTCCAATTTTAATTCTATATTTAGTTTAAATAAAATAAAAATCTCTCTTTATTTTATAACACAGAGAAGAGGTAATATATTTTTTAAGTGATAAATAAGTGCTTTCCAATTGTTATAAAAGAATAATCATGCATAATTTCATTTCAATTTTTAAATGCCATAAAATTTAATATTTTCTCATAAAGAGATAAATAGAAAATTGTCAAGAACCCATTCCTTTCCCATTTAAGAGAGAGGATATCCTGTAAACCATCTTCTGCCATGCCACCTAACTCCTACAATCTTTGTGCGACACAACCTAATAAGCAATCACTTGATAGTTGATAGAATCATAAAAATTGATATATCACGTCCATTTTTTAATGAACTTTACACACTTTCTAATAAAACAGTGAGTCCCGTAATGAGGCCCAATTGTAAATATGAAAATGTACGTGATGGAGGTAAGTGTACCATTACTAATGAATCAAACGTGATGCAATTCAACCATGAGAATATAATTTAAGGCATTTATAATACAACGGATTGTCCAAGTTACATATCCCCTCTTGTATAATGAATCAATATTCCAAAACTACAAAGCCAATGTGCTGTCGCTTTCCAATCTTATGAAACTCCTAAACTAAATGAGTCAATCAAATATTTCACACTCGAGTCTTTTGGAACTGTACATTTCAAAATCACCATAAGAAAACCTCAAACCCAGTGATTATCATTCCAAATACGCTTGGAAGAAAGCCCTCCATGTTCACTTCGGCTCCCTGTAAATCTATACATGGAAAGTTTGCTTCTGACTGTTCTCAAGGGACCTGATCTATTCCCATGTCTAATTGGCAATGATGTTTCATCATCTCCAATCAAGCTTGAAGTTGAAAATGGTCTATTTTCCATTTCTTCAAGTGGACCAGAACTGCATTCCATTGTAATGAAGGAAGAAGCTTGCCCATAAGTTAATCGCGGGGTTAGGCCTCCAGCATTCCACCAACTACTATCAGAAGGGGCAAGATCACCTCTAAAGTCCAACTCATGAGCTGAAGATTCCTTCGGACTAAGGTAATCCCCACAAGTCTCATCTGTGTCGTTGTATATTAGCTTCAAGGCCTGCACAACTTCACCCATAAAAGGTCTCTGAGTGACCTCAGGGTGGACACACATTGAAGCAATGGCAGCCACCTTTGCCATGTCATCAAAGTCACAGCTTCCCGCCAGGGATGGATCAACTAGCTGCTCTAAACCTTCTCTATGGGTCAAGAGTGGCCGTGCCCAGGTTACTAGATTCTCCTGTCCAGGAGGTTGAGACATGTCCACTGGCTTTCTGCCTGTGAGAAGTTCAAGCAGCACAACACCATAGCTATAAACATCACTTTTAACGAGTAAATGGCCTGTCATTGCATATTCTGGGGCAACATACCTGAAAATTTTAAATAAACATATTATATGCCATCACATTAAAGCTTGGAAACTTGAATTGGCAAACTTAAACAGCATTCATTTTTGAGTGATCAGACAAATATTTGAGTTGGAATTTTTGCAGTCCTTCTGATACAAGAAACTACTGAGAAGACAGAACAATGGTCTGAATGCAACTTTTATTGCAATTTCACATACATTGTGCACAATACTTGTGTTTTTCTATCAGAATCTTACAACAAAAGTTGATTTGCTGATCTATAAATATGAAAATCAGTGGCAATTTCTATAAAAGAACAGAATATTGGCTGACATCCATTGGTTAAGTAAAGCAAGTACAAAGTTATGCAGAATCCAGCACTTCAAAAATTTTTGAAAGATATTAGAGTAATAACTGGATATCGGATTATACTCAACTTACCCAAAAGTTCCCATGACCCTCGTAGAAATATGATTACTTCCTTCAGTCGCTTCTCTGGCTAAACCAAAATCAGAAACCTTAGGGGTAAAGTCATCTTCCAATAACACATTACTAGCTTTAAAGTCTCGGTGTATTACACGAGGATTAGAATCCTCATGAAGATAGGCCAATCCTCTTGCAGCTCCAAGGGCAATTTTCATCCGTGCTTCCCAATCTAGAGGTCCCTCTTTCTTGTCAACACCTGACGAATAAAGAAAGAGCATTTGCAGGTTATCCAATTCAACATCCACAATTTTCACTGATTATATTGACAAATAAAACTACCCTCCCCCCAGAAATAAACAAAGAAAAACAGAGGACAGGTTAAAAATAGCGTAAAAAAAAAAATTAGTTGATTCTTTAACAAGAGGTCCAATGCCCAGGTAGTAGAGGAAGTTGAGTTTTGGTAATGAAATATAAATGGAACAAGGAGTGCACATCCATATCTGATGTAAACATACCATGCAAATGGGACTCAACACTGCCGTTGCGAACAAGCTCATATACCAAGCATCGTCTGCGCCCTTCAATGCATATACCAATGAGTTTGACAAGATTTCGGTGATGCAAGCGGCTTAGCATCTCAATTTCTGCAATAAATTCACGGTCTCCATGCTGACTATCCCTTGCTAGCAACTTAACTGCAACTTCAGTTTCATCTTCCAATGTCCCATGATAAACACGCCCAAATCCTCCTTCTCCTAAAACTCTCTTTGAACTGAATTTATCTGTTGCTTTTTCAAGCTCAGAAAGTCCAAATGTTTTAACAGAGAGTATAGAAGTAGCCAATGTGGACACAAGGGGCACAGATGATGAGCTTGTAATACTGCTTGACAAAACCGATCCCATGCCTGCAATACATGCATTAACCATTTGCATTCACTCCAACTATGTTGCAATTGACAGAAGATAGAAAACCAAGATATCATAAAACCACTTATAATTGATACATAAACAACAGATGTAATTGCAAATATGCATGATTTCCACTCAATAAGAGGAACATGCATATTACAGTAAGAATAACATGTTAATTTGAAATGAGAAAATGATTACATCACTACTCTATCCACAATGCATATTATAAATTACCTACATATGTAATAGGCCAGAGGCAACATGAGTCTCAGTTGTCCTACAGATACAGAAGATAGCAAAACTAGTCTGTTTCGGTGGAACAGCTCAGATACAGTTGTCATATGGACTTCAAGGTGCATGTATTATAATGCACACACAACATGCAAATCAAAGGAACGTAATAGAAATGTGGTTTATGGTTAACATCAACAGCATTACTCAGGAAAAGCAAAACATCATGAAACCTTCCCAAGAAAAAAAAAAAATACAGTAAAGAAATAATCTTCAGCATATGACAAGGAAAGCATACTAATATGACAGGATAAAGTTTACAAAAGCAGCTTCAATCAATCAGAGAAGAAGGAAATGATGCAGGTAAGTATTGTGTGCATTATAATGTCTAATCAGAGTAAATTTCTTATATTAGAGACTGAGATCTATAAATAAAAAACATCAAAAGAAGTTCAAAATATTACCAGATCTCTTATTCATAGATGATGTGAATGCAGGACCAACAGCACTTGATGGCCTCCTAATCTTCCTCCATTTCAAAAGGATGGAAAATACTCCAACCAAAACCAACAACAGTACAGATGCAGATAGAGTGATCACGATTATTACTCTTGGATTCATTTTCTGATTCTTGTCAACAGGTTCAGCAGTGATTGGAAGACCACCAGTACTTCCACTTGGACCACTTCCCACAAAGCTTTCATATGGTGGTGATGATGGTATCCCTGATAACCAACTGCTTGAGTCTTAACCAATAACATAGCAATTGTACGGTAAAATAAAATACTATTCAGAAAAACAAAATGTCTACCAGGATAACTGATGTACAAAACTGTGTAATCACCAAAAAGGCTCTTGTTCAGAGGAATTTTCTTATGCAAAAATCTCTCATAGGTCAGAGATGCGGTGGTATTGTCAAACTTCTCTCCCAGTGGAACCAAGTTGATATCAACTACAGTTCTTCCCTGATTTTGAGTATCAGCACTGGCACCCATTATCTTGACCTGACTCTGTGCCAAATACGTGCCATTTGCAACCTCAATCTCTAATTCACTCATCAAAGGAAAAACAGAAAAAGGAGCTACATCCAATATAAGTTTGACTTTCATGGGAAACACACAGCCACAAGGTGAACCAAAGGGAGTTGATGTGAGCGGCTCTGTACAGATTTGGTCACAACCTGCCCAAAGTTTCACATTTAAGTGAGTATATAGTAAGAGCCAGACAGCCAATTAGAAAGGCAGATAGAAATGATAAGTTAAGTATCCATGTCATCTATCAGGGAAGGCTCTTCCTCTAAGCAATTGCTACTAAGTGTTTCATTTTCCATCAAGATAAAATATTTTATGATCCACTGGATTAGATGAAATCATTATGCCCTGCCATAACTTTGTCAGGAATCAACCGAAGAATGGTATGAATCAAAAATAAATTTGTCAAAACATGTAGTGTTTTCACAAAATTCAGATTACTAGTTACCAAAAGATGACTCATAATTTCATCAATATTTTGCATGATCAAATAGAGAGGCAGAGGAAACATAATGAAAAAGAGACTGGAACTATAAAATTGAAAGATAAAAAAAAATGCTATTTAGACACTACAACCACTCCCCTAGGAACAGGGAGAAGGGAGCAAAGGTGTTTAACTTCCAGAAATTACCTTGGTCTGTAGAAGGTGATGGAGCAACTACATGAGGTCTCTTATAATGATAATGCCGATGGTGATGCCTTGGTCTTGGACTCACCCTAGGACCTAAGATAAAACTAAACCTTAGGCACATAGCATATATTAAATTCAGTAGCAAGTAGTTGAAATTTTGAAAAGTGTAAAAATACCTTGGTTAAATGGAGAAGGTGAAGGGGCAGAAGATGGTCCAGAAGAGGGCTTAACTAGCCACATTTTGACTGGTTTTGATGAAGCTAGCGAGACACTCATAGAAAAAAGCTGGTAAGGCATTGGAGCAGGAGACAGGTATATTGACAAAAACGAGTGACCTGTAAGATGAAGTGTGTTAGGACTCTTCCAGAACTGTGCTGTCAGTATCTTAGGCTTACACACTGCAATTGATACACATCAAATGATCAAAATAGTAGCTTAAAATGCACATGCACATATTACATTTTTACTACTTTCCAAAAATTTCAATAGATTGTTAATCTTCCTTTCCTATAGGCCTATACTAGAATAAATCAGTACAAGCTAACATCAACGAATTTGAATTGGTATGTTTCAAACAAGTATAAAAAATTAAGGGGGAGGGATAAAAACACATGGCACTGGCTAGTGCAAAAAGATGTAGAGGGAAGCAATATAAATGCTCCTTGACATAATTAAAATCGTTAATAAAGGCAAAAATAAAATTGCACAATATGCCACTCATCATACTGGTTGACACCCAACTTTGTTTTATCATTAACAGCTCAGTTTACTGAAGAGGACTACTAGAAAATCCCACAGTAATTGTGACCTTCTAGAATTCGGGTATCTTCGAGCTATAGAACCAGAACTAAGCTTAGACCCGCACCATACACAATATAACTTGATGAAGATTAAGCTCTTGTCAATCATTTGGAAGGAAGAGACACGAAGGAAAGTAAGGATAAAATTTTACGTTGCAATACAGTACCCATTGACTTTCAGAAGTCAGCCAATGAACTTTTCTTACTCTTAGAATCTATGATGGTGAACTGCTAATGAGCTCTTCGTTGTCAAGTCGCTGTCTATATTTTATTTTGAATCAACGGACTCATTATAATAGCCTATAACTTGCTCCAGCTGAGCATTTCAGGAAAATAAAGTTGAAGTTCACAATTTGGCAATAAATAAGTACGCAGGGTGTAGCAACAGAAAAGAAGTCAATACCTGAGCAAGAGAGAAGCAAATTAAGAGCAGCAAGAAGGACGATAACCAAAGGTGGCATTTTCTCTCGCCGGGCCAAATTTCTCTAAAAACCATTGTCAACCACGAACAGCTTCGAGTTCAGCAGCCTCGCCGTAAAGCACCCAATAGCTCCTAGAATTCTGGCAAAGCAGCCGCCAGCGAGCACTGTCCACATGGTGGCATTGCGAGATAAAGAACATCTACAAGTTGGATTAGCTGTGTCTAAAACCCTAAGAGAGAGAGGACAAAGACAGCAATGTAGGTGGGTCGGCATGTAGATCCATGAAATGCGGTAGAAAATCTAGGCAAAAATACAAAAATGCATTCACAACTAAAAACTTCTAAGTTTAGACAGAGAAACAGTGCAGTGAGCTTAGAGAGACAAAAAATGGACGACGAGATATGGATCTTGATCGGAGTGTTAAGAGATACAGGGGAAGCGAGAGAGAGAAATAAGGGGGGGCGGGAGGTGAGAACATTAATGCTGGAATGTAGATACAGTATACATTATGCAGTTTTGGTCAACTGATGATGACTGTTTATTACGCGCTGGTTGTGGGCGCGTGAAACGAGTTCATAAAACGACAAATCAGGAGCCTTTCATTTTCTTCGTTGGAAACCGCTCTTTCTTCGGTTCTTCGCTCTGTTTTGGAATTCGAAAAAATGGAGGTGCGACCCCAAAAAACGCGGTTTCGAGGAAGAAGATAGAAATCGTCGCAGTGGGTGTTTGGTATTAATTATTGATTTGAAAAACTATGATGTAAGATTAACAGTAATTTTGTCCCCTAATTACCTCTTTAATTTAATTAAAACTAATTGTTAATTTTTAAAATATTTTATAAGACTGCTTAGCAATATAAATTGTACAGGGAAAAATCCGACTTAATTAATGAATATGCGCATGTTTAAGTAGTTTTTTTTGGACCTTTCTACGACATAGACTATGTATGTCATAGAATTTAAATACAGTGAAATTACTAATTATTCGTTATAATAAATTATATTAAAATTATATTTTAATTCTTAGAAATTCTAAAATCATAAAATGATAAATTATTTTAACATAATAATAACTATTGGTGAGAGATTGAAAAACGCAACATTTTATATATATGGAGACTTATATAGATTAAATTTTCTTAAAATTCTAATATGACCGACTAAGAAAACATTCAAATATTTTTGGACAAACAAAATACCTAATGCACATGCACGCATTATGTATTTATAACTTTTAATAATTTTGTTGTTTGGTGTGACCAGAAAAGTGTGTGGGTGACATTATTTGCGACTTTTTTATTTTTATTTTTTTCATAATCGTTATTCGAGATTAAATATGCTTTAGGGTTTATTATTATTATTATTTTTGAATACATGGAGCCTTTACGTGGCAGAGCTTGGCGACTGCATCTCAAGGTTTGAAGGCCTCACTTTCATCCTTTATAGCCCATAGTTGAGACAGAATTTCAGTCATACATTCTGCTGTTGCAAATTATAATTTTTTTTATTTTTTCATCTCAAAATTCATTGAAATTCAATATACCAAAATGTCACGAGTGGGATCCCTCACGTTCTTTTAAGAATTTGACAGTGTATATTTAAGTGAAATGATTTTGTGATATTAAAATGATAAGTTAAGTAAAAAAAAATATTGAATCTTTATTTTTTTTTCAAATTGACAAAAGTATTTCTAGTTTTATTATAATATTAAGAATCTCAAAGTTATTTATTATTGTATTGTGGCAATTTAGAAAATTATTTATTTAATTTTAACATCTATTCCATTATGATGTTAAAATATCTTACTTTTCGAAGATAATAATAAAATTTTAATATTATGATAAGAGAAAATATTTTTGAAATTGATAAGATAATAAATTGAGAAGACTCAAATCTAGTTAAACGCATTAATTAGAAATTAAAATTTCACTTAGTATGCACTAATTTGGTGCTTTGATATCAGAGTAAAAGAGCTTAAAACAATCATTTAAGTTAATAATAACTTTTTTTTTAAGGGAGAAACCTAATACATTGGCCAGTTCTTAGATTACATGTAAAATATCTAGGAAGCAACACAACACTACCCCTTAAAACAAGAATTGATTTCATTTCAAAATGAATTCCATTTAGAATGATATTTGGATTTAAATAAAATTAGATTTCATTTCATTTGATTTCAATTACAATTCTTATTGTATTTACATTTTTGCCATTTGAAAATCCTGTAAATTTATCTAGGATTTGTGAAGAAGTGATTTTATTCGAGATAAAAAATTCTAATTGGACCTTTTTACCCCTCATATTTAAAACATAATTTCATTGCTTTCTTCCTCATTTCACTCTGTAATATTGTCAACAACATAATTTGTGAGCATGGTCAGTTGATCTCGTTACTGGCCACACTGATACTAGCAATTGTCATCGCTACCTCTATCGACATTGATTCCATTGGTCTCAGCATTATTGTTGTCATAGTTATCTTCATTAGCTCTCTTGCATTCTAACTCTGCTTCGATTTGAAGTTTTCTCCAAGTAAGCAATGATAGCTAAAATTTTTCTTTATTTGTCTTAATTTGTTTAATGGTTAATTTGTTAAATTTTATTGTTTATTTAGATGATTTTAGATTCAGGGTCTTTCCCATTTTGCCTATTTATTTCATGCAATTTGGTTTTCCATTAACAAACGGTCATACATGGTGTTTTTGTTATGTTCTCTGATACAACACATTATGAAAAAAAGAAAAGAAAAGAAAATAATGTTTTAAAATTAGCTACAGGGGAATAGTAGAATAGTTTGGTGTTTTTGTTGTCCCATAAAATCATTAACTATGTTGTTTTGTAAGCAGAAGTTACTTGTCTTCAATTCATTTTTTATGACTTAGCTTTGTTTTGGAAATACCAATTGCGTAGAAGAAGAATAAAGAGATTACTAATTGGTTGTACTTTCTTAGACACTAGTAATTTTGTTTATTCTTTTTGCTACTTAGCATATTCTTTTAAACCTCAGTAATTATTTTTTGTGAATGAGTTAGCAGTTGATGAAAAAGGGGCTAAACACTATTGATGTTGCTACTTTCCTTAAAATTTTATTATAAAAACACTTCTTCTTTTTTGAAAATTTGACTTTTTTGATAATTACTGTCTAAGAGATAAATTTATCACTACAACCTTATAAAGGTACTAATAGTCTTAGGAATAATTATTCTTTCCCTTGTGAACTACAAATTGATATTTTATTTAGTCAAATTGATGACTTACAAGAATTAACGAAACATAATCCCAGTGTGGCACTTAGTTGAATGACATTGTTTATGGGCAAGTTGATGATAGGGGAGAATTCAGATTACCATCCAAGATAATGCCACTTACAAACATTTCTAGATAAGATGAGATTATCATCTAATTGCCTGCTTTGAAGCATGCTATGCTCTTTCTCTTCTATCATCCTATGGATGTTTGATGTATTGTTAACTATTCCTATGCCATGTTTATGTTTAGAATATGCATTTTGATCCAAGACTAATGTAAGAACCACAACAACATCTATTTCCAGGTGTTATGGTTGCCAATGTAACATTTGATGGAGATTATGTAACTTTTATCATTATGCTCAATCCTCATGCTTTACATAATTTCACATTATTCTTTCCATTCATGTATGTTTATTCACTTAGCCGCACTTTGTTAGACCTACAGTTTTGGGGTTCAACAAAGTGATTATATGTTTGATTGAGTAAATGAATGTAAATGAAATTGGCATTTTGAACATGAGTGAAATTAGCATTTTTTTTTTGGTTCTGTATCTTTAGGTTTTTGTTACTTGTGCATAAATAACTAACATTGAAAGAGAGAGTAGTGCCATTAAAACAAGTATTTAGGTAGAAAAAAGTGCACATTTATAATTCAAAACTATTGATTTTTCATATTATTAATCATTTAGCAAAAAAGCTATACTTATCTATTTTTATATTTGATCCTTTTTTCTCTTAAACTAATTATCATGAACAATGATTACATGAGAAATGTAAATCAAATAGTGAAAATAGCATTTTGAAAGATTTAGTGCTGTCCTAAGGTAAAGGATATGCTTGTTTTCTCTTTTTCCAAACTTAGGTTTCGTCCTAAGACGTAGAATGTGGCTTGCAATCAATTAGATGCAGGAAAATAGTAAAATAAAAGAAAAGGATGTTTTAAAATTAGATGGAGGAGAGTAGCAATTAATTAATGAGACGTAGATGTTTTAAGATTTAATGGTTTTTTTAATCATTTTTAGCCTCAAATCTACTTCTCCTATTTAAAATTATTAATTTTTGTGCCTTTAATGCCAATGTACTCCAATGTTTTGTCAATATATTGAGAATGATGTTACAACTTTTGGGTAAAATTTCATATTTGGAGTGAGATAAAGCAAAGATAGTGAATCATTAGTGTTAATGGATTACTTATGATACATAATGTACTGTGATTCATCATTCATGTGTTTATCCATAGATTCTTACGTCTATATACATGTATCATATTTGGGTAAATTTTCATATGAATTAGCTCCTTATTTTGTTGTGATATTATGTAGATAATTAGGGATCTTGAGAGAAATTATGTTGCCGCTATAGTTGCATACATAGGTTGGGTAGTTACCTTAATTTTTATCGATATGCTACTCTAGTTGAAAGGATAATTGAAGAGCCAAGAATAGAAAGAGAAGCAGGTAGACAAGAGCTAATGGAAAGAATATAAACCGATGAAAAGACTCCTAACATTTTGTGTATAGGGCCTAATGCTTTTGGTCATCTAGTTAATATTTTGAGAACAACCAATCTTCTTAGAGACTTTAGATACAGTTGTATTGAAGAACAAGTGGCCAAATTTTTACATATTTTAGTACATAATGTTAGAAATTACACAATTGGCTTTTTCTTTTGTCGCTAAGGTGAAACCATTAGTCATCACTTCCATCAAGTTATGAGAGCACTTAAAACAATTGAGGATCATTTTTTAATATAACCTGATGGAAGTGCAGTCCCTCTAGAAATATTGGATAATAGGGGAAGGTTCTTTCCTTATTTTTAGGTAAAGTCACTTTTTAAGCTTGATTAAGTTAAAATTTTTAACTACTAATTTTAAATTTACATGAAATAAATAGAATTATGTTAGTGCTTTTGATAGAACACATGTACATGTGAAAGTTTGAATGGAAAATGTAGCAAGATATTGTGGGAGAACAGGTTACCTGAGAATGAATATATTAGCTGCATGCTTTTTTGATTTACGATTTATGTTGTTTTGTTGGGATGGGAAGGATCAGCTGTAGATTCAAGAATTTTAGACAATGCTTTGCATAGGGAAGATAAGCTTAGAGTTTTAGAAGGTAATATATCTTATTCATATATATAATATTTTTTAAAAATTTTTCTTATATTATGAGCAATATCATAATTTTAATGATTTAGGAAAATTTTATGTGATTGATGCTGGGTACACATTGAAGTCTAAATTTATTACTCCATATAGGAGCATAAGACATCACCTTAACTCAAGGCATCCATCATGAAATTCAAAGGAATTATTTAATTTATGACATTTATCATTGCGTAGTTCTATAAAGAGGGCATTTGAGATTTTGAGAAAAAGATTTCCTATAATAGTAAGTGGAACAGAGGTGCAATATGACATTGAGACCCAATGTGAAATTGTGTTGGCATGCTGTATACTGCATGATTTCCTCATAGGTGTTGATCCTGATAGAGAACTTACATCAGAAGTTGATAGAAAGCTTATGGAGAGAGAACATGAAATTGAAAAACCACTAAGAAATGCAATATGAGATGCTGATAATATAGAGGGAGAATGAATGAGGAATTACATTGCAAAGTAGATATGGAATGATTATAATGCTCAAAATTAATTTTTGATTTACTATGCATATATAGCTGATTTATAGATTAGGCGTTAGAACTTTTGTTAATCTCAGAGCTAGTTGAATGTTTTTTTTTTTGGTTATGATATTTCTTGTGTATATGGAATGTTTTGTAAGAATGTTATTTCAGTTGAAATTTACTTTGTTAGAATGCGATATTATCAATATTGATCCTACCAATTGTATTCCTCTACATGTTTCTAATTCGAATATGGAATTTTTGGTTCAAACTGAGGCATCCACTTCACATGGACACTAAATTGTCATGGGCAAAATCAACAAACCCAGATAAATTAGATGAAGAATTTGATACTTTCCCTACTTTTGAGGCTTAAGATGTGAAAATGATGTATGATAGGCTTAAACGTGTGGTTGGAAGGATTCAAATTGTTGTTGTCACTATTTATTATCCTGCTATTCATGGTTGGAAGGATTCAAGCTTGAAATTGCTGATATTGTAAAATTGATAATGATGTATAGGAAATTTCATATTTTTAGAAACCTACCTATATTTACTATCCTGCTACTTTAAGAATTTCTTATAATAATGACATGTTGTTAAATCAAATATTTGTTTCATATCAGTATTACATAGTTAGGTAATTAACTTTCCTAACTTCACACCTCTTTTACGCATTCATTATCGTGTGGTAGTATTAGGATCATTGTGTTATGCACTATAATTTAAATGTACTGTAAGGTGAAAAAGTCAAGTTCTTAAGGGCTTAAAATTTTGTGTAACTTTAGAATATCCATCTTATTGGTTCACACACATATCCATAATACAACATTAGTCTACTACACTTTGTAAAATTATGGAATTGAAGATTTTTATGATCTTTTCTATGTTAAGGAGTTTGAAGGGCCAAAGACCCACATATCTATAAGACAATTTGAAACTTGAAGCAACATCAACATTTTGTACTTAGTTGTTTCCTACAAGTATCTATGAATTGCATGCATAGTTTCCCTTTCCTACTAAGTTGGTAGTTTTCTGTGTCCCTATCAAGTACTAAAGTTCCAAATCATAGCCTTCTTATTAATTAAAACCTAGTATTGGAATCAAATGTTATTAAACTCAAACATGCCTCTTGGATTATGGTACATTTGAGACAGAGAACTGTGTAAATTGAAAGAAAGAGGAATCATGAATAGGCAACAATAGATATAGTATTTAGACTCAAGGCTGAGGGCAAAAATAATATTAAAAGTACGTCATATTTATTGTATTAAGAAGAATGTGAACTTTGAGCATATACTTTCTTTTTTAATATTTTGTATCATTATGTTACTTTAAGTTTTCTTTTCAAGAAAATAAGTCTTTTTGCTAAGTTATTATATGTATACTAGAATTGATAGCTTAATTCTAAGGTTTTTAATAGTAAATCATTAATTCTTTTAGCTATGGAAGGGACTAATGCAGAAGTTCAATCACTCTTGATAGCAATAAGAAGAGTAAATATCTAACTTGGACAACTGAGATAGATGGATAGCTTTTAGAAGTTCTGAAAGAGCAAATAAGAAAAGGACAAAAGCAAGACAAAAACTTCACACAAGAGGCATATAGGGTTGTTATTGATGCACTTAATATAAGATTTGAAAAGGATATTAAGGTTGAAATAGGCTTAAAACTCTCAGAACACAAATGTCTATAGCTTTGGATGTCTTGAACAAAAGCAATTTCTTATGAAATGATATCAGAAAGATTGTAGATGCCAAGGCTAAGGTGTGGGATGAAGCAATAGAGGTAAAGTAAAGAAAATCAGTCTTTTTATGTTAGAAAACATATTTTTTTACTATCACTTATGCTATTGTTTCCTATTAATTGATTAGGCAAAAATAGATGTGAGATTAGTTCATGGCAAACAACTTTTCAACCTTCACTTAATGCATGAAATCTATGAAAAATATAAAGCAACTAGTTCAAATGAGGAAAGTGCAAAAGAAAAGGTGAAGAGATGACAAGATGAGCCAACAAGGATTTTCATTGAAGAGATTGATCAGCTACAAGTAGATAATTCAATCCACATTGAGAACTTTTACCAAGGTAATGAAGTGAATACAAAAAAAAAATGACCAAGCCCTTCAACTTACTCAATGTCTAAAAATCATTCAACAAGAAAGAAAGGAATTAAAAGAAAGGCTATTATTGAAGATGTCTTTAGCGAAGGTATTAAAGATGTCAAAGAGGCTATGAAGGAGATTGCTCAAGCAATTAAGAGTAGCAATCCCACTACTAACCCAAAAGAGGTGGTAAAGATGTTGGAAGAGATGGGACTTGAAGGGGATTTCTTCTTGAATGCTTTAGATTATTTGATGGTTGATCCAATCCATATTTGCACCTTTAGAGCACTTCTAAAAATTTTGCACCAAATTGGCTTTTCAAAAAGATGAGCAATCATTTTTAAGTCTTATGTTTGAGTTGATCATACTCTCTATTTGATGGTTAACAAAACTTTTTTTTTTTATTGTATCATCATTTGGTATCAAACCATTGTTAGGGATGTTATTGAAGAAATGGTTCTTATGATAGTTATAATATTATGATAAATAGTGTAGATGAAATGGCTCATTTTAACATTTCTATTGTTTAAATTGTTATAAGCTTTGAATTGTTGGGAAATTACAAAATTGTTGTTGATAGTTATAATCATGATTTTGGGGGTAAACATGAACACGAGATTCTTTGAATTGTTGATGAAAAGGCCAGTATCCTTTGTTGTTTCATGACTTTGAAATAGGAGAAATGAAATTGATTGAACACTATTTCCTTACACTTTTGTTTGGTTGCTGAGAAAATGCAGGAGAAGTATAATTATGTAGATTTTTAAGATCAACAAGGCTTAAATTTTTGAAACAAGAGCAGCTAGTAACCCATTGCAATGTTAAAAAATTGAGAACCTAGGAAACTACTAATTGGACTTAGGTCAGGCAATGAGATAGTAAACCACCAAGCTTTAGCCTTAATTTTCAAGTTTCTTCAATTTTTCTAGCATATTCTCAATCTCCAAATGGATCTAGAGATCAAAAGAACATAATGAGACAAAATTCCAAAATTAAGGGTAATAATGTAATTATATATATATTTGAAATGAATTCCAAAATTCTTAATTAAAGTTCTATTATATGTGAAAATCAATTTATCCCGGATGGACACGTAAGAAGCCCAAGAGTGACAAAAGAGCCGGTCAGAACAACTGTCTGGATCACTATACCTTCAATCTACATCACAAGTGCGACCACTCGGCTCGAGCTTATGCCCAACAGAGCGAGTTCAACGTCTCTTTCCTGATGATATGCACGACCCCAGATTGCATGATCCGATCAGCAAAGTGCGACTAGCGACATAGGGCTCATCAGACAAAAGACCAAGTCATACCCTGCCCCAACAGACAATTAGGGCCCGCCTGTAGAAGACAATATGCAGTAGTCAAAAAAGGAGATTTAGTCTGTATATTTTGTCTTGTACATTAAATATTGATGTAACATATTTACTACATATGTAATTACTATTGTAACTTCCTTTCCTTTATAAATATGAGGAGGGAGACTCCTGTGAGGGGAAGAGAGGATCTAGGCCAAAACTCTGCTAAAACAGAGACTGAATACTGTAACTTTGTAGAAATACCATCACAATAACAAGCTACCATGGACGTAGGGTCTGGTGATACCCAGATTTGGCTGAACCATGTTAAAAACTCTATGTCTTCTTCTCTGCTCTTCCTTCCATCTTTGTTTATTTTGCTGTTTTGCTGTGCTTGAACTGGACAAAGGTCAAAGATCCTGAAGAATCCCCCCCATTGGCCGGAGTTTGGATCATTACCAAAATTTGACGTCAACAAGTTCCAAACACAAGAATTCATTTATAAATGAAATGAAATCATGTTTTTTTTAAGTGAATTGAAATGAATTCTAGAAAATGCGAAGCCAACAAAACATTAAGTATATCCTCCATGAGGAGAGGTAAAATGTCCATGGGAGGACTACAAAAGCTAGTGAGATGTTATTGCTTTAACCAGAGAGATATCTTTCATGATGAGAGGTAAAATGTCCATAGGAGGACTACAAAAGATGATGAGATGTGGCTACTCCAACTAGGCTTTCTTAGCCAATTGGTCTATTATTAAAATTATAGAATAAGGAATATGATATTAATAAAAATAGATTGAAGGCGTATAATAACTACACTTGTTTTTTACCCCACGATTCAACAAAGTCCTTGAAAATTTTTTATTTTAGTTATACAAACTCAGAGTAAAACACTTTTATATATACAATGAATAGTTGCTTGAAAGGGTTACAATGTCTATTAACTTGAATGGTTATGTCTCTTCTATATAAATCATCGTGTTTCTTAGCCACAAACCATCATGTCTTTGCATATAAACCTTTATATCTATTAACATAAACATTTATATCTATTAGATATGATCCAAAATATTTTTAGGATGAGAACCAATATGTCTTGTGGATGAGAATCAATGTATCTTTTGATTGTAGACCAACATATCTCTTAGATATAACTTGTTATTTTTTGACAAAGCCACTCATGTTTCATTATTAGAATAGAAAATACTACACACCTTAATGAACTAATTCCATTTTCTGTGAATACTTACCAGAGTGAAAACCCTTTAAACTCTTGTTTCAGGTGGCATCGTCTCATATTCACAAAGGTGGAGTTTTCTTTACATGTTTCTATCACTTTGAACATTTTATAAATAACAACTCTATCAAGAACAAAGTTCACCCTCTTGTATGATAGTAAACACTATCTATATGAAACTTATTGCTAAATAGACACTATTTTCAAATTAAGGCCACAAGGATTGATGTTGTAGCTCTTACAGAAGTAATAACAAGCAAAACTATATGTGGGTATTCACATAATGGAGAGCACCTTGCTATCATGAAAATGCTAGCTGTTACTATAGTAGCTGGATGAGTCAAAGTGGATAATGGAGTAGGACCCTTCATAACATCAGGTGACCAAGGATGTGATCCTATTTGTGTAGATTTCCCAGTAGCACCAATAAGAAGTAAAATACAAATAAGAGTCATGGCATTCAATCTCATATTGCAAGAAATCTAAGAGTACTTGGGGGCATTAGCATGAGCAAAAATGGTTAAAAAGTCTATTATTTGAAAGAGAGTAAAATGACCTAAAATCCCAAGAGTTAAATTAAAATCACCTACTTGATTGACAAGTATCGCTTTTGTAGTTACTTTATCTACTTGAAGTTGTGTAAACTAGAAATGAAGTAACAAGTATGAAGCAAGGCCTACTCTCTCCTATCCTCAGAATAATTAAAAAGAGTTATCTTAGTCACCAACATTAGCATAAAAAATGTAAAAATTGATAAATAATACATAAATCGAGGCTTATGTGGATCCTTAGACATATATGAAATGGAATAAAGATGGACCAAGCTACTTATAGATGTAACCATAATTAACATCACTATAGTCAAGCTATTGAACATGGAGTGAGACGTGAATTATGAGTGAGGCCAATTTGTGAATTGAGCGAGCTCCCCTTGCATGCAATGATGTGGTGGTGGACCTCTCATTCTAATTTAGTGCAATTTCACTTCCCTTTTCCACTTAAGTGTATGATGTCTACCATGCTTATACCCCTTCTTCTTTTCCTTAATGAAAGAGTCCATCACTTGCCTCTTTTTTTTTTAGTAGGTGATTCACTACAGAAGTGAACAAATAAGGGATTAAGTTACATGAAAGCCATTGCACTAACAAAGTTTTCTTGCTGATTAAGAAAAGGTGATACTATGAGCTCTTTGCCCTATATATCTAACTAACTCACGTGGTTTACTAGTTCTATCGGCTAGACTCTTAAAGTAACTCAGTTGATATAGAGGTGTGGTTGAAAAGGGGTGTGTGCTATCCCTAGTAAGTCAGGCCCTTGCTTATAAGGCCACACCATTGGGGTATAATATGTGAGGTGCTATTTTAGTCTTCCCTGACCAGGATCACTTTTACACCTATAGATTCATGATCAACCTACTTAACTATGTATCAGTCAAAAGGTATGGTAGCACATCCCTCAACCAAGGGAGTGATTACATATAGTATGTCCCCTCTTATTCTTAACATGCTATGGTGCCTCAAGGTAGGTAAGAATGGGTCAATTTTGTGTTGTTGTGAAGCAATAGCTGTGTTCGGATCCGATCTATCTACTTGGCAGTTCATCTAGTGACTTCACAGTGGCTAAAGGAACTTTAAGAAGTATCAAACATGTCTAATGAGATCCATGCAGCAATTTTAAGATAGCAAGCACTAGCTCTCAATATGACTTCATGAAAAACAAATCAAAGGGAATGAAACACATGTAGGGGTCATTATAGTAGTTCCTTTTAATCCTAGAAAATGTTTGAAAAAACCTACTATGGAACTACTGAGCATGGGCAAAAATGTGATAAGAAGATACATAATTTTGAGTGTGATCAAATAACAAAAAATTAGATAATGATAGTATTGGGAAAAATAGATTAAAAGCATCAAGTATGCATATCAAAATTTTAATTTTTTTTTCTTAACCATGGATCATGTTGTTTGCAAACTAATTCATAAAGTTTATTGTGTAATTCAAAAAGCATAAAAGTGATGATTTGAATTATGCCTTCTTAAGAATTGTTCTTAGAATCCCTGATTTTCAAATTCAAATTTGATCTTTAAGAAATTTGATGAACTCTTTAACGAGCTTTATGATCAAATCCTTCAGATTGTTTTTAGGTACTGTTAACATTAGATTTTGGTATTGAGCCAAACTTCGGCCAACGGGGAGATTCTTTCAGGATCTCTAACCTTTAACTAGTTCAAACACAATAAATTAGTAGAAATACACAAAGATGGAGGGAAGAGCAGTAAAGAGACACAAGATTTTCAACGTGGTTCAACTAAATCCGGATATCACTGGACCCTACGTCCACGGTAGTGTATTATGGTGGAAGTATTTTTATAGATTTTTAGCATACATGTGCTCTCTCTATTTTGGCAGAGTGTCTGCCTGTATCCAATATGATCTCTCTTTTTTTGCTGAGGGCTCCTTCCTCATATTTATAAAGGAGAGGAGGTTACAATAGTAATTTCATATGCAGTAAATCTATTACATTAACATTTATTATACGAGACAGAATGGACAGGCAAAATCTTGCTATTTAGCTACTATAGATTGTCTTCAGCAGGTGGGCCCAGCGTGTCTCCTAAGCAGAGTAAGAATGGGCCTTCGGTATAGTGAGATCTCAGGTCGATAGTAGTACTTCATTGATCGCATGCTCAACTTGGGGACGTGCCTGTCCTCGGGTAAGTTGAGGTCGAGCTCGCTCTATCATGCACGAGCTCGAGCTGGAGAGGTCGTTTCATGACACGATCTGATGGCAGAGTGGTATGAGCATTCTGCAAGTTGATTCCTTGCCGCTCTTGGGCTACTTGTAGGTCCACCTAGGGTGAACCAAATTTCTCATATAACATAAGCCCCCTAACTCTCAGCTCACTTTACGGGTTGGGAGTTGAGACTCTTCAATTTTGATTCAATTAAAGTCTTCCTCCGAGACTGTCATTTCATCTACTCTAGGTCATGCTCCTCATGGCATGTGTCGGATGACTGGCGGTGAGTCAGCCTCAACCTTTTTTGAGGTAATAAATGATGACAATTGGGGGGATGAATTTGGATCCCTAGATGGAGCTAGACTTGGCTTTATATAAGGGGGAGGGAACCCCTTTTGTCCATGCACTGAGCAAACCATGGAGTTTCCTGATAAACCACCATCGTTTTCGGTGTTCTGGCTTTCCAATGGGTTATGTATGGTCTACTGTATAAAGAACTCGAAAAATTTGGCTTCTCCAATAATATGGAGGGATCTTATATGGATTTCAGACTATGTCCTCTCAGCTCTACTGTGAGGCAATTGTTTGGCCGACCAAGCTCTTGACGCTTCCTAATTTGCTTCCTTCATGAATTAGAACAACATCTGGAGGCCGGAGAAATAAGGAGCTGTAGTGCTACCGCCAGGGATGCATTAGAAGGAAAAATTTGAGAATCTTAGTGGTGCATGGGCTCTAATAAGCTAGAGTGTGGCCCTTCATGCCAATCCTTCTTACTAGTCATAAGTTTTCCCTTTTGTATTTTGATTAGTCTATATTAAGAGCTTTCTAATGTAATTTTGCCTTGTTGAGGTCTTTTAATGAATAAAGTTTCCTTTTGCACTTTCTGTACATTACTCTTGTATATTGCATTATTTGAACACTTTGTAACCTATGCATAGTCAGAAAGTAGTGTGAGAGCTATGAACACTTGGTTGCAAGTAAACCGTGAGTTAGAGCGATCTCCTGCTCAGGCCGATCTTGTGGCCATATAAACAGATGGGTTCGCATGAGAGCTGTGAATAGTTAGTCACATGCGAGCTATGAAACAGAATAATTTCATTGCTTTAGGCAAATAATCAATTCGTCAATTCTTTACGCTTTAGCAAGCATTGAGCTACGCTAGCGTTGAGTGTTTGAGAGTGCCTCCGCACTTTAGTGAGCACGTAGCTGCGCTGGCTAAGTGAGTTTATTTTTAGCATCTCCACACCTTAGTGAGCATGTAGCTACGCTGATTAAGCGAGTTTATTTTGAGCATCTCCATGCCTTAGCGAGCCCATAGCTCAACTGGTTAAGTGAGTTTATTTTGAGCATTTCCACGCCTTAGCGAGCATGCAGCTACGCTGGTTAAGTGAGTTTATTTTGAGTGTCTCCACGCTTCAGTGAGCATGTAGCTATGCTGGTTAAGCGAGTTTATTTTGAGCGTCTCCACACCTCAGTGAGCCCACAACTTAACTAGTTAAGTGAGTTTATTTTGAGCATCTCTATGCCTCAACGAGCACACAGCTACACTGGTTAAGTGAGTTTATTTTGAGTGTCTCCATGCCTCAGTGAGCCTATAGCTCAACTGGTTAAGTGAGTTCATTTTGAGTGTCTCCACACCTCAGCGAGCACGTAGCTACTATGGTTAAGTGAGTTTATTTTGAGTGTCCCACGCTTTAGTGAGCCCACAGCTTAACTGGTTAAGTGAGTTTATTTTGAGTATCTCCACGCCTCAGTGAGCACGTAGCTTAACTGGTTAAGTGTTCATTAATTCTTCTTCGAAACAAGCTCCGAGGGGCCTCGACTAGACTAGGGGCCATGGTTGGAATGAAGTTGTTAAAAAGTCTTAAGGAAGTTGACCGCATGCAAGCTGCGGATATTACAGGTACTTGGAAGCAAAAAGGCTATAATAGAGAGACAAAGATGATAACATCAAGCCAATCGGCATTCAACTTTCAATAAAGCAAAGGAAGGGCATTTACATTCATCCCAAAGTTTACAATACATAATCAATGTATGACTCAGACTAAGCCCCCTGCTCTTAGCTGACATTACGTTAAGAAGGCTGGGGTTGATGCTCCATAGGTTGAACCACGTACTCCTTTAGGCACCCTTTTCTGATTAGATCTTCAGTTGCTTCCCTGAAAGCCTGACAATTTGAAGTGCCATGATCGGACTCATTGTGGTAGGTACAAAATTCTTCATGGTTTCTCCATTTATAAGGGATCTTAGAGGGCAAGGGCACCCCAAAGTCTTCCCTGTACCTCTCTATCATAAAGATCCTATCTTAGGAATTTGACAGGATGCTTTATTATTCGTAACGGTTTGAGTGCTGAGGTCGCTCTCCTTAGGCCTTCTGGACTTCTTCGTAGTCTGTTCGATGGAATAATCACCCTGGTTCACGTCGCCTTTCTTTTTGCCATGGGAGGAGCTAGTCTTTTCATCCTTCTTATTAGACCTTTCTGAACTGAAGGTCTCTTCCTATTTAATTTGTTTAGTGGCTTGCTCATAAAACTCAGTGAGGTCCTTCACCAGGGACTTGTACAGGCTCTTGTACAGCTTTCTATCTTTATAGAGTCCCGCAAAGATGTTGCTAGCATGGTTACTTCAGATGGATTCTCCACTGAATTGGCTTCGAGCCTGAACCTAGCGATATAGTCCTTTAGCGACTGATAAATGGGAAAAGGTGCATGAAAATAAGATAGTTTTGGTCTAATTTATTAATGGTATTTTGTGTTTTCTTAGTGTCTTTGCTTTGATTTTATGTTTTG
>JANHAO010000748.1:0-37895 GCA_026873985.1 Saraca asoca | reverse complement strand
TTAATCGACCCCTACGTCTACGATAGTGTATTTGAAAGTGTGTTTATAGAGTTTTTTGTAGGCTATTGATAGCTTGATCTCTATGATATTGGTTTTTTTATGTCTTCTATACAATGATCTTAACCCTTATTTATAATGTTTGAGAGGTACAATATGTCAAAAAAGGAAGGATTCTAGAATCGCAATTTACTTTGCAGTTTCCCATGAAAATAAATATTTAATTATACAAGTTGATACCGCAAGTTGGTGCCCACAAGTTGATTCGCTCTCGGGCTTAACCATAGTGAGGGCGCTCCGATCTACAAGCTAGACCTCATCCTTCAATGTCCTAAGATTGTCGTTTTAACCGTTGACTAGTGACTTGAGGCTTGTTTGTTATGGACTGGTGCCTTGTTTTAGCAAGCACACTCCTAGTTGGAGTGCGCCTTTGTTAACTGAACTTGTCTACTAAACTTTTATCAGTCCACTCACATGGTAAAAAAAATATCCATAACAATCTTCTTGTATTTAATAATATTAGAACAATCACTTAAAAGGTGAACATAATAAACCAATAATTTTATAATGACTACTTATCCAATTTTTTTTATCTTTTCATTATTTTTAGTATCACTAATTTTAAAACTTCATTGACTTGGGCATTGTACGGTTTCTTGCTAGTATTATCAAATATAAGCTTTTTCTTGAAAATAAAATAAAATGCATCATCTGATGCTGGTTTTGGGGGCCAAAATTTAAGAGAGCATTATCATTATGTCCACTCAATCTTTTCTCGTAAGTGGTTGGTCGCTATATATTTGACAAAAATTTTTATACTAATCTTAACTAGTAATTCACATACTTAAATTCCATTAAACATATAAAATGAGTGTAAATAAATGTACCAGCCTAAGTGCACGTATCATTTCTCAACATCTTTATTCCAACCAGAGTAGAAACAGTGAACTTTTCTTGTATCAAGCCAAAACCACAATGCCCCTACTATGGCACTATGATAAGAATACAGGAAGCTTAAAGATCCTGAGGGAACACCATGGGACATACAAAAGGATAAAGATGAGAAAGAGGCGGCATAATTGCATTGAGCGGTTGAATTTCAAAGAAACTAAGCTAAGATTGTAGCACCATAATGAGCTTGTGGAAATGAAACTTCTCTTTCTTGCATTGTAGTCCAAGAGTCAAAGTAGCAGTCAGGGCAGCCAATGGAAAGACCAGGCCCATGGTCTTATTTCATATACAAGGACAGCAAAGTGGACGCACTACATTTGGAACCAGCACAATTCTATGTTTTTATCATTTGCTTATTTATTTCACTTAGATTTGTATTTTTATTTAACAAATTTACTTTATAATTTAAAAATAAATAATTTAATGATAAATACATTTAACCTATCAAGAAATCGAACTCTCTGCAGAATTACCTTTGTAACAAGCTCATGCTCATCTTTACTCAAGGAACTCTACTCTCACAGTGAGGACTAAGGATGCACTGAAGAAGAAATACAAGGGAAGAAATGATAGCTACGTGCTGTGCTCAATCTCTTGAATTGTAACTCAAAAATTGCAGGGAAGTACAGACCTCAGCACATCCTATCAAAAACATGTTCTGATAAAATAAGGAATTTACATACAAATACAGATGTTCACAGATTAAC
Organism: Saraca asoca; assembly: GCA_026873985.1. NCBI lineage: Eukaryota > Viridiplantae > Streptophyta > Magnoliopsida > Fabales > Fabaceae > Saraca > Saraca asoca. The sequence continues at coordinate 36,240 of JANHAO010000748.1, read as the reverse complement.
GTGCACGAGGAGATTGCCAGTGAGATGGCAAGGGGGATGCAGATGGTGTGAGATTTAGAGGCGAGCGGTTTCTTGCAGGAGAACTTCTTACAGGAACGTGGGCACTCTGATGCTCTGCTTGTGAGTGTCTGCTTGTATTTTTAGGAGCTTCAATCTGTTCCAGCGTTGCCAAAACCTCTGTCATTGGAGGCCTTGCCTTGGCTTCAGTATTAAGGCATTGCAGAGCAAGAGTAGCAGCCATGAAGGCTCCTTTCTGTGGGTATTGACCCTCCAACTTGGTGTCCATAATTCGAAATAATTTTCTTTTGTCACCCAGATATGGCTTTGCCCAGCTTACCAGATTCTGTTCTACCCCAGCTTTTGATTTATCAACAGCGCGTCTCCCAGACAGGAGTTCAAGCAAAACAACTCCAAAGCTGTATACGTCACTTTTGGCCGTCAGCCGACCTGTCCATCAATCCAAGTTTTAGTATGATGTTTATTATCAATGAAACATGAAAAGAGTCTTCTGGTTCTTTCAAGGAGCAGATCAAACGTGAAGAATCTAAAAGCTCATAGGAAAAAAACCCCAGTACTACTGACGTGGAAAAAGATATTATGCTAACACTTCACAATTCACATCTAAGTTTTGGCCCTAGGAAACGAGAATCAGATAAGGTAAAGCACCAATAATGCTTTATGTGAGGCTGGTACAGACCTGTTGCAACGTACTCGGGTGCTGCATATCCATGAGTACCCATGACTTGAGTAGACACATGAGTTCTGTCACCAGTAGGACCGGCCTTAGCTAGGCCAAAATCAGAGAGTTTTGCATTGAACTCCTGTATTCCAAAGCACGACAAGTAATTAGTTTACATGAAGATTAAGAAATTACAATATCATTTCAATAGTCACGGAACTTACAGCATCTAAAAGAATATTAGAGGCTTTGAAATCACGGTATATAACTTGAGATTTGGCATTATGAAGAAAGGAGAGCCCTTTGGCAGCGCCAATGGCCACCTTCATCCTCACTGACCAAGAAAGGGGCTGTGGTCCTCCTGTCAAATAGAATGAACCCTTAAACTGCAAAGCACTGTAGTGACATATGCCAGTTTTCTAAAAAGTTAACTGATAAAATCAAACTCAGTTTACTGACATCTTGACCATGCCTCATTATGATAATTAAAACAACGGGGATAATTCTCAAGGAACTAGCAATTTTGTTAATTCCTTTTCTTCTTCTGAATCTCTTTGGTGACAAAAGGAACACAAAATGGACAAATGACGTAAATTATGAATGAATAGTGCAATGTTGTGGCAACTTACTTCTAAATAGATGATTCTCTAAGCTCCCTTTGGGCATAAACTCATAGACCAGTAGCCGGTTTTCTCCCTCCAGGCAGTAGCCAATTAATTTAACCAGGTTAGGATGGTGGAGTTGTCCAAGGTAGTTAACTTCAGTCTGCAAAATTACAAAATTTTTTAGTAAAACCATGTATATACTTAAACGCAGACAAAATCACATACTTATAGGCTTGGAAAGCAGATACTCACCAACCACTCCTTATGACCTTGAAAACCTTCAGGCTTAAGCCTTTTTACAGCAATAACTATTCCTGATCCGGGTTTTGAAGCCGTAAAAGTATGTTCATCAATCCATCCCTTATAAACATGGCCAAATCCGCCTTCACCAAGAAGACTGTCCGGGCGAAAATTCCTCGTGGCGTTCTTCAGTTCGTTGAATGTGAAGGCCTTTAGATTGGGGGAAGACAAGATTTCCCCCTCGGACCTTGGTGTGGGAAGACTTGAGGCATAGCTTTTTTCACTGTATGAGGGAATAGATAAGCTCGAAGGAGCAGATGAAGGACTAGTTTTGGAGGTCCCTGAAGCAGACAGATGAACAAGAAAATAGTTAATTCTCAGTTAGTGCCAGAACTGAAAAACAAAAAGCAGAGTGGCCGACAATTCCAAACAACTGATCCAATTCAACAGAATTCAATCCTATCATCCATTTAGGAAAATTCTTAATGATTGCTATAATTAATGCATTCTATAACATCCATGAACTCTAAAACCGTAAATATCAATTCCAAAAAAGCATAAAAAAAAAAAAAGAAAACAAAGGAAACATAGATATGCAAAAACAGAAAGAAAGAGGATTACTAAGAAAAGAGATAACATAAAAATATGAAGAATTACCAGAACTGGTTCGGGAGCTTTGAGCTGTATCAACTTTAGCAGAGGAATCCAAGCAGTTACCCATTAGCAACTGCCAGAATTCTTCTTTCTCTAAGAGCTGCTTAAGTTTCTGCTAGGAATTGTTCGGGAGAAACAGGGAAAAGTGGCGATTTTGATATGGGTTCTTCACTGATTCCAAAGCAAGTACGGAGAATTTGGCAACTTGAAAAGTGAAAGGAAGGAATTTTATTGAGAGGAAGAAGAAGCTGAGCAGAAGTTTTATGGGTCGGAAACAGAGTTGAAAACAGACGCAGAAACAGCGAGCGGTATTTGGCTTCGTCTATATGCAGACACGACATAACAAGCGCGTGGGGACTTGCCCTCTGGCCTACAACGACGGGTTCATCAGCATTTACGGATGGCTGTCCAATGTACTGAAATACCCCTACATTGTCCCCTTGGCTATGCATCGTAATAAAAGATAAGGTCACTAAATTAAAGATAAAAATACCAACCTGACTTACATAATGTTTTTCTTCTTAGTTTTCGATGTTTTCTAAGGGGAACTTTAAAGTAAATAGAATAAAATTTATGAAAAATGTAGTTTTTAAGATAGGATTATATAACTTAGGTTTTCAATCATGTAATAAAAAGGTTTAAAATGTCATTATCATGTGTTGTGTGCATTTTTTAAATGATTGGGAAGTTCTTCACAAAAATATTATTAGTAGTATCCTATAAGTTTAATCATATCATCAAATTAGTTCATATCCAATAATAATAATTTTAAAAGATGTCAAGTGTAGTAGTTAACAAAGCTTTTACTGATTTTAAATGAATTTGTAATGAAGCTTAAAATTACTATATAATAATTTACCTCTAGCAGCCATTTATTCTTTTTTAACTGTTATAGGGATGTGTTTATTGTTAATTAACACATCATAATATTAATTCATTTTTTAGACAATTTCAAAAGCTCAATCCTTTATTGTCACATAATGCATTTAGTTATATTGACCTTCAATAAATGAAGAACAAATTCATTTATCCACAATATCAACTTATTTATAATATCAATTTAACCGTGATGTAAAAATATTTATAATTTTAGTTTTACTGTAATATTAAAATTTTAGTATTATTATTTGTAATATTTTAAAAAATTAATTATTTTGATATTACAATTAAGTGCATCTTAAAATCAATAAACTAATAAAATAGTTGTTTGACTTGTAAATAAAAAAATACACAATAACACTAAAGTATTTCCTCATGTTAGGGAATAAATAGCAATTCTTACTTAATTAATATATCATAGATGAACTATAGAATGATTATTCACCAATGTAAACTACAATTATTGAGATCCATCTTCGTCAAAGGCGGCTGGACACCCACGCAAGAAATTGAGCGTTAACAGTCGCTTCAAATCTAAGCCAATACTCTCTCACTTCTTTCCTATTTGTCATTTAAAAAAATTATTTGTCACTTTAAATTATTACAATTATATTTATTATCTTTGTCTAAGTTTTTACTTCAATTATTTTTAATAAATATTTAATTATTTCATGTATTAATTAATTTTCAATCAAGGATAAGTTAATAAATATAATTTTTTTTTGCTTATATTTCAAATTATTCAATAGCCCTTTTTTTTTTATAGAAGATGTGATACACCACTTAATGCATACTTAATTTAAATTTAAGATATTAAAGAGAGAAAAACTTTAAAACAATTTCAGATGACACTACATTATTAAAAATGTCAAATATTTAATGACCTTTTTTAATTTTTTTATACATTTATCTTAAATAATTAATACAATAGAGTAATTTAATAAAAAAAAAAGTCAAAATGAAACGGCATAAGGAAGTTGCCCTGAATCATCATTATCATGGTGATGATGCATGTGAAAGTATCTTACTTGGCAGGTGCTAAGGAAAACTACCTTTATACAATATAATAAAGAGATAGATAGAACTACTTATTAACTTATTGGCTCGTGCTGGATACTTTATTCTATTGTGAAGTTGATTGCTTTTTCAACACTAATTTTCTTAATTGCTAGAAAAAAGTTTAAGCAATGTTAATTTAATGTGGTTGACCAAAAAGTTGAATAAATCAGGCAAGAAGATTAGGCGTGCTTCTCTCATCTAGTTATTTATTAATACATCTTCCACGACTTCTATGATATTTTTTTAATTTTTTTTTAATGTTTAGGAATATTTTCGAATCAGCTTATATATTGATCGAGACCAGTTTTTTTTTTTAGAATAATTTTAGTGATGTGTTTTTTTCATATCAATTTTTTATGCCTTTAAAATTTTATTTTTTGAAGTGCTATTGTGAAAAATTGTTGAATTTATAATAGTTAAATGAAAAATAAAAATTATCCAATAGTGTAGCAATTTAATTTTTTAACTCACATAATTCATATCTAACAACTACTTGAACTAATCAGAATTGAGACATTATGAAAAGAGTGGTGCCCCGTTAGTCATGATTATTAATTAATAACCACAAAAGGATTCCTTGTCTTCTCCCACCCTAAGCAATCTTTCACTGTAATAATGGATGTCTTGATAAAAAAATAAAAAATAAAAATGGCAATGGGATAGAACAATGATAAATCAGCCTTCTCTTATCCCAAATCTCATTATCAAGAAAAAAAAATTTATCTTGTCCCGTGTCTGATAATTAACGGCAAAACCCACCTCATCCCAACGCCCTACAGGGGCAATAAAGCTCCACAGGAGACAATGATAAAAAAATTATAAAAAATATAAATATTAAAATTAAATGTTACAAATTTATGTATAATCTCAAACACAAATAAAACTTTTAAAATTTATATATAATTAATAATTATTTTAAATTTTTTATTTTAAATGAATATATCCATCCATCATACAATTAGCTAAAATAATTTATACATAAAATATAATAAATTTTTAACTAAAATAATTGATACATAAAAAGTATGATAAATTTTTAAGCTTATAAATCGAAAATACTTACCTCTTCTTATTCAAAGTATATTATATATTATAAAATAAAAATAAAACAATATTTTTCAAAATTTTAGAGCAGGAGCTATGATTCTTACCTCATTTTCAAAATTTGAAATGAAACAAACTTTTATTCTTACACCTAAGGTGATGATTAGTTTAAGTATTTTTTATTTTCATTTTTAATGAAAACAAGAAATAAGATTATAAACATGTTTGATTTAATTCTGTTAAAAATGTTTCTTAAAAATATTTTTTAAAATGGATTGAAAATTGAAAATAGAAAAAATTAAAAATCCGATAATATTATTATAAATTTTAAAAATTTTAATTAATTAAAAATGAATAAAATAAACATATTTTGAATAAGAATGAATAAAAATGAATAAACTAAACATTTCTTGAAAATAGAAAAAACTAAATCAAATCAAACATGTTCCTTAAATTAAATTTGAAATTCTAAGAATGAAAATTATTTTTAAAAAATAAAAATAGGAAATATTTCTTAAAATCAAACAACCTTTAAAAAGATAATGGGACAAGAAACTTTTCTATTTCAACGTCCTACAAAACAATCCCTACCAAAATTTCTAATTTAAGGATGAATTGTTGTCCTTAAAGAGATTCTTAGAATAAGAATGACTTTCTTTTTAAGATTAATTTGTGTCTAATTCATGATAACTCTATCTAAATTTAATATTAATTTGTCTCTAGTTTATATTCGTCAAGATATTTAAAGAATCAGTTTAACTCGTTGATGAGTCAATCAATTCTCGTATTATTAAAAAAATAAAATTATAATTCATCTAATCATATACAGTAACAAATTTTTCTTCAGAGATTTAAAATATCATATAGTAGCTGAAAAAATATAACGTATTTTCTCATTTCAGATGAAATTTTTTTAATGATTTATATCAGAAATTATCCATATTTCTATAATAAAAAAATCAAGTATTTCTAGGCTGTGGACAAATTTGCAGATGTCCCTGTGTGACGTCATTGTTCGCAAATTCATATTAGCTTTATTTTATCGGCAACATATATGAATTGTTTTATGTTACGAAAAACAATTTGATCTATTGTTCATAAAGAAAAGTTTCTTTGGCTTTAACTGTTTTACAAGAAAAAGAAAATGATATCGTAATGAATTAAAATTAAACTTTGATAATTCTTTTATTTTGTTGGTACAACGATGGTAGAGAATTTTAAACTTAAGACGTTCTGCAATATATCCAAATTCCTCACAAATATCTTGTAGCTTAAATTTTGATTTTTTTTTTATAAATTTATTATGCTTTCAAAGGATGTGCATGTAAAAATGAAGAACCTAGAAATGTCTAATTTGATTATAAGTTAAATTATTTTATTACTTTTTATAGTTTTACTTAATTTATAATTAAATTTTTGTAATTTAATAATTTAAAATTAAATTTTTATATTTATTTTATTTTTAATTAAATATATTTCATTATTTTTTTTATTAGTAATATGATGCAGATAAACAACGATATGTTAATATATAATTTATAAATTGAGAAGTATATAACCTTGAATTTCTTATAAATATAAAATAATACATAAAGTATCACGATTTTTTCTATATTGTTTGTCACTTAAAATATAAATATAAAAAGTATGTAACATTCTCGTTAATAAATATTAAACTTCATAAAAAAAGTATTGCACACACATATCAATTATTAACTAAATTTAATTGAGAATGACAAAAAAATAAAAATTAAAAATAAAAATTTAATTCTAAACTTTTAAATTATAAAAATTAAAGAAAGTGATGAGAAATAAAAGAATACTGTTTAGGAAATTTATTTCTTTTCGTTTTTCTACCACAAACATCGTCTAAAAAAAATTTAAACTTGGATGTTTATGATAAAATATTCAATTATTACAATGCTCCTTGACAGATGGAAGAAAAAAACTGTGTCTTGAATTTCTGTCATGTAATCTTATTATTGTGTCAATTTTAAAATGATGCACTATGATGTACTATCTCCTCTAAAGTTCTGATGAATGACATATTGGTATATCAATTTTAAAAAATTACACTACTGTCTCGTTTTGACACATCTATGATATTTATCTCACAATTTTTGTTGATCTTCGCATAAATTATCATCTTATTGCGTAGCAAAAATAAATGTTATGATAAATTTTGCTAGAATTAATATACTGCATTACATGTATGAAGCATTTCAAGCGTTGATGCTGGTCAAATTGGTCATTGTTTTTTTCTGCAAAACATTATAAATGTAATATCTTTTGTTTGGGAAAAAAAAGGGGGGAAAATGTATATTTGTGAAAAATAACATAAGATGTAGTCTAGAAAGTTAATGTGCATATATTAGTAATTTAAAATTTATAACAATAATATTTGTCAACAAAATCTAGAAATGAATGTAATTTTTCATTCAAGAAGGAAAAAAAAAAAAAGGAGAAAGTTAGAAGAATGTAGGAAGGGGGTGTTATTGGTAAATTGCCAAAGTATTCTGTACCTCGTCATGTTTGGGTAAGCAAGAACGTCAACAAAATCCACCATCGGCATCATCTGCAGAGTGAAAATTATTTTTATTTAATTTCTCAATAAAATATCAAAAGGCTTCGTAAGTGGATGCCTTTGACCAGAATCTTCTGCATGCGGAGACCCAGTTCACATGGCCCTACCATTGGAATTTGAAAAGATTGAATTAGTCAAAGTCTGCCTCACCAATTTAATCCTAAACAAATCATCACTTTTTTTTTTCTTTCAAATACAGTATATTCAATTTCTGATTTCTTTTTCTTTTAGTATTTTCCAGGTTTAAATATAATTTCAATCTTTCGATGTGAAAATTAATCACATTAGATTTTTTAAAATATAGTATTTTATTTTAATTTATTTAACATATAAATTAAATCACATTTGATTTATATTAATAATAGTAATCAAATTAAAAAATTTCATTTACATATTGAGTTTTAATAGAATCTAAACTAATAATTATTAAGAAAAATTAATCATTATTGACGGTGGATTTTGATTCAATCTGAATTTGGCTAACAAAGGGGGTTCTTTGAGGATCCGAGCCATTTCCAATCGTTGAGGCAACGGAAGTGTACTGGATGGCAGAAGGAAAGAGGAGAAAGGAGAAAGACACAGGGGGTTTAATGTGGTTCAGATAAATCCGAGCAGTACCGGACCCTACGTCTACGGGAGTATTTTATTAGTATGAAAGGATGTTTACAGAGCTTTGCTATGGCTTCCAGCAAAGTTTTTGCAAGTATTCTCCTCTCTCTTTTTTCTTCTCCCTTTTTTTCTTCTACAATGACTCTAGCCCCCCATTTATAGAAGTATAGAGGGGTACAAATAGGACTAAATTAATTGCACACCTGTTACATCAAGTATTAAATATACAAGACTGCCTAGGGTACTAGAGATTGGTTTCTGCAGGTTGCTTTCTGTGAGTAGGATCCGATGGCCGTATTTGCAGAATGACGGTGCAAGTTGTTTGTTAGCTTTATGCTTGACTTCAGCGAGCTTCTGGCTAAATGAGGATGTGTCGCTACGAGCTCGAGCCTGCATACTGGGGTTGCTGCTGGGTCGTGACTTCGGGCTCACTTGACAACGAGCTCGAATTTTCTGCGAGCTAAAGGCTTTTGCGCAATGATTTGGCGAGCTCGTTCTTTAATCAAGCTTGGCTCTTCGTAGGCTTTTGCCAACCTATTGTGCAATACCAATTTCTACTGATAACATTAGCCCCTAACTCTCAGTTCGCTTTATGGATTGGGAGTTGAACTTCTGCTGGCAAAAGCGTGTGTAGCAATGATACATCATAAATATGACCTTCTGGCAAAACCATGTGCAGCAACGATACATCATAAATCTGACCTTTACCTTGCACACTTGCTCTCCTTTGCGAGGTGCATTTCCAGCGAATTGGGGTTTTGTGAGACTCAGAGGGCCACATAGATAAGCTTCTGAAGTTGGGCCTTTATCTGGCCCATTCCAGATCCAAGTTTGAAAGATATCTCTCATGTTGGTCATAGGCAATTATGCAGTCAAAGCCTTTCAAATCAATTTGTCGTTTCATTTTTTGAGGTAGAACGCGTCTTATGGTTGTTAGTGCGCTGGCCTCATTTTCTTCCAAGACATTAAAAGAGAGCAGTTGGGGGTTCCCTTTCAGATCCTTCAGCTCCTTCAAGCTGAGCTTATTTAAAGTACGAGGAATCCTCTTCTTCTCTCAAAGAGTGTCCAAATGGAGGTTTCAGATAAATCCCTGATATCCCGATATTTTGCTTTTTAAGTGAGGTGTATATGGTCTGCTACATAAAGAGCTTCGAAGTCCACACTTTTCTTGTAATGTGGAGAGATCTCATACGGATCCTGGATTACGTCCTCGCGGTTGTGAGGTTTGTCCTTTTCTGCTACTCCGGCAAGCTTTCTCGGACTCTTCCACCCTTGAGAATAAAGGCTAAAGGAAGAAAACTGAGGGATGAGGCAGGTTGGCAAGCTTCCAATCGGCAGAGGTTTCATCCCTTGGTGGCTTGCCTTCTGATTGGTGGGAGTTGTCCCTCTGTGCGCCAATCTTTCTTCCAAGAGAATTAGATATAGCCCTTTCTATCTTGTATTTTGACTCTTTTTAATGTATGTGTACCTTATTAAGGATTTTGATGAATAAAACCTTCTTTTTCCTTTTAGTGCTCAGTTGTTTATCCTACAATTCTCAGAAAATAAATGTTAATTCTACATATAAGAATAATAGAGTAGCCAATCGGCAATGTTTTGATTAAACGACAAGTTTGATTCAAATGTAAATGAGCAATGTGTGAGTAGACCACATGGCACTAAAACGCGCAGTCACATGAGAGTTGCGAAGCTTAATTCGTATGATAGCTGTGAAATTTAGTTCGTACGATAGCTGTGAAATTCAGGTCGCATGATAGCTGCAAAATTTAGGTTACATGATAGCTACAAAATTTAGGTCGCATGCATACGGTGGCTAAGAAAGTTGCTTATATGCATAATAAGGTCACTGCACGCGCACGGTGGCTAAAAAAGTTACTCGTACGTGCGAGCTTTTGATTGCACACATGCACATAATGGCTAAGAAAGTTGTTCGTATGCATGGTGAGATTATAATGCACGATGGCTAAGAAAATTGCTTGTATGTGCAATAAGGTTGCTGCGCGTGCATGGTGGCTAAGAAAGTTGCTCATATGTGCAAGCTTTTAATTACACACATGTGATGGCTAAGAAAGTTGCTTGCATGCGTGGTAAGATTGCAACGCACGGTGGTTAGGAAAGTTGCTTGTACGTGCAGTAAGATCATTGTGCACGCACAATGGCTAAGAAAGTTGCTCGTACGAGCGAGCTTTTAATTGTACGCATACAGTGGCTAAGAAAGTTGCTCATATGCGTGGTAAGATTGCAATGCATGGTGGCTAAGAAAGTTGCTCGTACGTGCAGTAAGGTCGATGCATGCACACGATGGCTAAGAAAGTTACTTGTATCAGCGAGCTTTTAATTGCATACGTGCACACGGTGGCTAAGAAAGTTACTTGTATGCACGAGCTTTTAATTACATACATGCACACGGTGGCTAAGAAAGTTACTTGTATGCATGGTGAGATTGCAATGTACAATGGCTAAGAAAGTTGCTCATACGTGCAATAAGGTCGCTGCGCACACACAGTGTCTAAGAAAGTTGCTCGTATGCATGGTGAGATTGTTGCGTACGTACGGTGGCTAAGAAAGTTACTTGCATGCACGAGCTTTTAGATCGCATAAGAGCTACAAGATTTGATCGCATAAAAGCTATGAAGTTTGATTGCATGAAAGCTGTGAAGTTAGATCACATGAAAGCTGCGAAGTTCAATCGCATGAAAGCTGTGAAGCACGATCGTATGAAAGCTATGAAGTTCAATCGCATGAAAGCTGTGAAGTTTGATTGCATGAAAGCTGTGAAGTCTGATCGCATGAAAGCAGTGAAGTTTGATCGCGGGAAAGCTATAAAGTTCAATCACATGAAAGCTGAGAAGTTCGATCGCATGAAAGCTGTGAAGTTTGATCACTAATTATGAAGCTCAATCATAATTTGGCACTCAATTTGTAAAGTATGCATTTCTCAGAATCTCGAGATCAAGTCAAACACTTTCCAAAATTTTCCAAAAGAATCTATATGAATCAACCTACACAGAATTTGGGACGCTTCTACCTATCAGATTACAAGCTCAGTATATGGTTTTTACTACAGCTAGCTGCTCTTGTTCAGGATCCTGTTGAGGTCGAGGAGGCTACTGTGCCACAGGTCGCAACACATATTCTCTTAAACGCCCTCTTTTAATCAGGTCCTCAATGGCATCTCTAAAAGCTTGGCAATCTGAAGTGTTGTGTCTCACTTTATTGTGATATGTGCAGAATTTGTTCGTGCTTTTGCCTGCACGAGGTACCCGTAAGGGATTAGGAGTCCCGAAGTATTCTTTACTCCTTTCTGTTGCATAAATTCTATTAGAAGTATCCAATAAGACACTGTAGTGCTCGTGATGAGCCAATTGCTGAGGTCGCTAGGCCTTGCCCTTCTTTGCGAGCTGGGAGTTAGGGTCGCTTTTCACGTCCTTATAGCTATTCTTCCTCTTACTTTAACCTGGGTTGTCCAATTCGAGCTTCTTCGCACCAAATGTCTCCTCCTACCTAATTTGCTTGGCAGCTCGATCATAGAATTCTCCTAAGTCCGCTGTTGGGGATTTGTATATACTTTTATACAGCTTGCCATCTTTGCAAAATGCAGCAGATATCACCATTAAAATGCTTTTTTCGGATGAGCTTTCCACATTATCGATCTTACACTTGAACTGAGCAATGTAGTCTTTTAAAGACTCATGCTTGTGTTGGAAGATCATGGTGAGGTGGCAAGGGGATGCGAGTTACCTCTTCAGTGCCCTGTAGTGGTCGAAAAATTTTTGTTGACATTCTTCCCAATTGTGATACTGTGAGCTGGGAGGTTATTGAACCAAGCTCGGGGGGCATCTCCCAGGGTGATGGGAAAGACACGACACTTAATCAGGGGATTACCTGTCTGAAGATCCATCTGATTATTGAACATGTCCAAGTGATTATGTGGATCGCTGTTTCCATTGTAAAGTAGGAAGGTGGGAATTTTGAGCTTCTAGGGGAGAGGCTCTATTTCAATTTTCCTGGAGAAAGGAATTCATTCTTTGGCATGCCCCCGGTCATCTCGAGCTCGAGGGTGTGCCTCTAGTTGTTTCACCATTTGGCATAATTCTTCCACCATCAATGGCAATCCTTCAGACTTTTGATTGAAGTCTTGGCGGCTTCTCGTAACCTCCTCATCGTGAGGGGAATGGTCTGAGACATGCTTGCGATTGGCTCTGTTTAAAGTTCCAGTTCACTGTTGTTGGGGGATAATTCCGAGTGTGATGACTTCAGTTTGTCTTCACACACTTTGGGCCTGTGCCTGAGCCAGCATTTGGAATGCTTCAACCATCTTCTTCATTGAGCCTTTGAATGCTTCTTGGCACTGATGCCATGCTTGGACTTTGTTAGTCTCGTTGACGGTGATGCCGGGTTGACAGTGAATCAGGGAGGCCAGACCTTTGGCAGTTTTGGCAGCAGAGGAGCTTGCAGTGTAACCTTCTAGTCGGCTGACAACAACATCGCACTTCTTGGCGGCTTTTCCTCTTGCCATTTCAATTTGGACAGAATCAACCAGAGAACAGAAGGGTCCCACTGGGCATGCCAAAATGTTGATGGTGGATTTTGGTTCAATCCGAATCCAGCCAGCAGAGGGGGTTCTTTGAGGATTCGAGCTGTTCTCTAGTCGTTGAGGTGACGAAAGGGTGCTGGATGGTAGAAAGAAAGAGGAGAAAGGAGAAAGACACAGGGGGTTTAACATGGTTCTACTAAATTCAGGCAGTACTGGACCTTACTTCCACGGGAGTATTTTATTAGTATGAAGGGATGTTTACAGAGCTTTGCTATGGCTTCCGGCAGAGTTTTTGCTAGTATTCTCCTATCTCTTTTTTCTTTTTTTTTTCTTCTCCCTTTTTTTCTTTTACAATGATTCTACCCCCCCATTTATAGAAGTATGGAGGGATACAAATGGGACTAAATTAACTACACATCTATTACATCAAGTATTAAATGTACAAGACTGCCTAGGGTACTGGAGACTGATTTTTGCAGGTTACTTTCTGCGAGTGGGATCCGATGGTCGTATTTACAGAATGATAGTGTAAGTTATTTGTTGGCTTTATGCTTGACTTCAGCGAGCTTTTGACTGAATGAGCCTGTGTCGCCACGAGCTCGAGCCTGCATGCTGGGGCTACTGCTGGGTCGTGACTTTGGGCTCACTTGACCAGCAAGCTCGGGTCCTCTGCGAGTTAAAGGCTTCTGCGTAACGATCTAGCGAGCTCGTTCTTTAGTCAAGCTCGGCTTATCCCGGACTTTTGCCAGCCCACTGCATAGTATCAATTTCTACTAATAACAATCAGTTATATAATATTAATAATTAAATTTTAATCTTTTTTCACCTTAGATGAATCATGCAATTTTCATATTTTTAACTTAATAAGTTTAGCTTCACTAATTTTCCTCCAAGTGATTTGTCAAACTTGGAGTCCTCTTAAAAATTTATGTGTCAATTTAGATTTTTTAATTTAAATTTGGTAAAAGTTATCAATTTTGAATTAATTTGATTTAATTGTAATTAAGTCTATTTTTTTTTAAAAGTTACCAACTAATGAATTTAAACATAGATTATCTCAAAATTTTATTTGTCAAATGGAGAGTGTGAAATATGCTTGAAAAGTATTACTAAAGCAATTCAAACCCGCAATGCCGTAATGCAAAATTTGGAGTGCGACTATTCAAGTTTGCTACATTGAATCTGATTTGGTTATTTATATTTACAAAAAAAAAAAAGGTTACTATAATTTATTTTATATAAAAATGTCAATTTTATTGTTTAGAAAATTTGAAATGTCATAATGGATGTCAATAAAAAATGGTTTAATTTGTAAGATAAAGTTGACAATCACAAAAAGTTTCGTAGTTTTCTTCATAGATGTCACTTTCTAAGATGAGAAAGCCAGGTCAAGGTGTTGTAATAGTTAGCAAAAAGGCTAATAAAATTGGCCCATTATTGTCTTTTCCAAATGTGAATGGATGGCGACACACGGCTTCCTCTCAAAGTCTGGTCAATGTGGGGGCATATGTAACATCACGGTAGGTCTCACATCGTTTTCTTCAACAAAATTATATTGAATATTATAAATCTGGAATTCGATAGGCCCATTCCCTAATTATACTCTCTCTTTCACTTATATTTTCTCACTAAATAATAAATTTTAAGATTTCGAACCTTAATTATTTTGTGAGATAATGAAATATAATAAATTTAAAAAATATTAAAAATTATACTTGTTTCTTATAAAAATTCTAGCTTTCATCACGATCAATCAGTTTTGTTGCACATAAGTTGCTCAAAACCTTTTTTTTCTTTGGACAATTTTTCTTTCCTTTACTTATATGATATAATTTGACTATATCTTTCCCTCACTTAAAGGAGAATTTTGTTGGATACAAAACTTTTGATCGCCCATCATTGTTTGAATTATAATTTTCTTGAAATTATAGTGTTTCATATTTTGTTTACTCTTTTGATCAATGGTATTATAATTTTTTTTTTACAAATATATATCTTATAATGACAATTTAAGTATTAAAAAGTCCCATTTGAAACCATATAAAATATAATCAATTCACCTGCAAATAAATTATATGCAAAATAAATTATTTAGATCTAAGTTACTCAAGAATTTAATTAATTAGAAATCATGATTTACGTAAAACTTTTGAATTTTGAAATGAAGTCAAATTTTATGAAATTTTACTAGTATTTGTTTTATTTAATATAAAATACAGACTATATCAGTAACTTTATTTTTATATTATTTTACCTGATAATTTTTTTATATTATCATTTTATTTATCATAATATCATCAAAATCAATCTATTTTTCAATTAAATTTTATATATATTCAATATATTTTAAATAAATAAATTATTACAATCTGTTATGAAGGAGCGTGCATCATTGTATTACTCTATACCTATAAGAAATTGTCACTTTTTTACTAGTTTTGTTGTTGTATCTTTAAAAGATTTAAATTTGATCCATCATCAATATAAATAAATTTTATATTATCATTTTATTAAAAAATTAAAAAATGTAAGAAAATCTCGTCAACTTTAAGGTGGTTTTGTGTTAACATAATTATTTATGGCCAATATTCATGGCGGATATTCATGCCTCCACCAGTTTTACAAACCGAGAATCAAGCATAAAATTATATAAAATCTTTGAATTAATATGTATCGTTCACTTAATTGATTATATTATTAAATTATATAATTTTTTTAAATAAAAGTCATAATATTATTATATATTAATTTATTATATTATTTTTTACACATAATTTTTATGTTGTATATTTATTAAAAGTTCAATTTGATATATAAAATTTTAATTAAATAGATAAAAACGAGTTTATGTGAATATCTTTTCATTCATTGACAAAATACAAAGTTTGCTATCATTATAATTATTTTTCGCACATAAAAAGTTTGTTGTCATCTTCCTAGTTGGGAAAAGGATAAAATGCATTAAAACTTCTTATATTTTGAGTTATATGCATATAATCTTTTACTTTTAAAAATATGTATCTAATTCCATTATATTTTAAGTTATATATAATTTATCCACATTTATTTATTTTTTATCCATAAATCTAAGAATTTAGTACATTTTAGCTTACAAATAATATATATCGTAAAAAAATAAGTCGTGTATGCATTATTATTTAATTTCTATTTAAATTTACATATTTATAATAAAATAATTATTATTTTTAATATAAACTCTGATGAATTTTAAATTATTTTAGTTTTATGTATTATTATTGTATTGATTTTATATAAAAAAGTAATTTAGTTAAAAATATTTATCATAAAATAATATAATGTTGACACCAAAATTCGGTCAACTAGTTTCCTTGGTATAATACCCCTGACTGCATATTTGAGAAAGAAAGAAGAAGAAAAGCAAAGGTTTGAGAAGAAAATGAGAAAACAAGAAAAGACAATAACACCGGAGATTTATCGTGGTTCGGCCAAAGCCAGTTATTGGCCCCTACGTCCACGTTACTCTTTTGTTATTCGCTATCCAAAGGTCTTGTTAGACCAGATTACAATGGGCAGTGTGTTCTCCTCATGAGAATCTTTTGATACATGAAATTTTCTTTCTCTTTACTAGCAGAGTTTTTTGTATCTCTCCCCTCTCCTTATAATAATCCCTTCCCTTCTATTTGTAGTGAAGGAGAGGGTTATAAGTGTAATTTTCTCGATTGGTAAAATGATCACCTTCGCCGCTTATAACATTAAATGTTTGTCACCGGATAATTAATGCTAGACAAATCATTGTCGGATATCTAGGGAGTTATGTGTATTGCCTAGGACCTAAGCTGTCAATTTTTTTGGCACGTTTCAGGTTGCTGACTAGACTTTGTATGGTCGTCTGTTAGCGATGGGCTGAAAAGGAGATTGTGGGTCAAGGTTCCAGGATCGTTACTTTTATCCTCGTTTGGTCGCTTATCGGTCTTGGCCGACGCAGTCATAACTCTTCACGTCTTAGGTCTCCCGACATAGCGAGGCTTCGTGGCTTTCGTTCGACGATCATGGTCTCTTTCTGGCGGAGTTGGATTCTGCCCTCAGTCCTTTCTTCATTTAATCACATTCCCCTCCTGGATGTTGCCCTACTCGAACCTCGTATCCTAATAATGCCCATAACATAAGCCCCCTAACTCTCAGCTCGCTTCGCGTGATGAGAGTTACATCCTGGCCTTCGCTTCTGGCTTTGAACTTGCTAAGAGGGTTGGACTATCGAATCCTCTGATAATGATTAGTGTTTGTGAGAATCTTTTGTCTTAGGGAAACTTTGCGTGCACGCGAGGTCCTGAACCAGCTTCGCGTAGGAATTCCGCGCGGGGCGTGCACATGACTTGGATGCGAGATAATTTCCTCGCCTGGATTCTGCACAAGAATTCTACGTAATTTTACGTATTACTTGGATGCAAAGTCATTCATGCAAGAATTCTGTGCAGGGTAGGCACATTACTTGAATGTGACTTGTGCAAGAATTCTACGCTTTCTACGTATTACTCAGACGCAAGATCGTTTTATCGAGCCCCCCGACCTGCGCAAGAATTCTATGCGGTCAGCACATTACTTGAACGCAAGGTCGTTTTATGCAAGAATTCTGTGCGGGGCAGGCATATTACTTAGACGTGGCTCGCATAAGAATTCTATGCACGACTGGCGCATTACTTGGACGTGAGATTATTTATTGAGCCCCTCGACCTGTGCAAGAATTCTGTTCGGTCAGCACATTACTTGAATGTAAGGTCGTTCCGTGCAAGAATTCTGTGTGGGGCAGGCACATTACTTGGACGTGACTCGCGTAAGAATTCTATGCACAACTGGCCATTACTTGGACGTGAGATCGTTTATTGAGCCCTCCGACCTGTGCAAGAATTCTGTGTGATCAGCACATTACTTGAACGCAAGGTCATTCCGCGCAAGAATTCTGTGTAGGGCAGGCACATTACTTGGATGTGGCTCGCACAAGAATTCTATGCACAACTGGCGTATTACATGCACGTGAGATTGTTTATCGAGCCCCCCGACCTATGCAAGAATTCTTTGTGGTCAGCACAATACTTGAATGCAAGGTCGTTCCGCGCAAGAATTCTATGCGGGGCAGGCACATTACTTGAACGCGGCTGGCACAAGAATTCTACGCACGACTGGCGCATTACTTGGACACGAGATTGTTTATCGAGCCGCCCAACTTGCGCAAGAATTCTGTGCGGCTAGCACATTACTTGAATGCCAGGTCATTCCGTGCAAGAATTCTGTGCGGGGCAGACACATTACTTGGACGTGGCTCGCACAAGAATTCTACGCATGACTAGCACATTACTTGGATGCGAGATTGTTTATCGAGCCCCCGACCTTTGGTGTGTGATGGTCACTGAGCTGCCTGATTCTCCCGTTTGCTCTGCACGTGCAGCTTTCCGTCTTTTCATGACGGCGGGTAATTATGGTTTCTAAATTTTTGTGCATTTTTTGTCCCGTCATTTATTGACTTCTGTATTCCCCTAGCTGTTGGATCGTGGGTAACCAACAGTCCTTTTGATCTAATGGTCGAGTTATTTCTTTTTATACCTAGAGAATTCTCTTACTCCTTCTTATTTGAATCATTTTGAAAATTATTCAACTTCAGCTTTCCTCTCATTCTCGGCTTGTTGGTTTAGCTTCGGAGTTGCCTGCTTGCTCCGATTCCTTTTCGGCCTTCGTCCCTGACTTCGGGGCTTTCCTCGCCAGAGCTGCAACTGCATTTTAACTGAACTTCCCTTCTCAAAGGAACTATGGTATGTCTCAGTTTATTTTTTCGTTATCGGGTTATTAGGGGTTTTTTCTTCATTAGCAGATAGGAGATAGGTCCAACCATTAGTTTACTTCTTCGTGATTCTGTCTTGCTTCGTTCAGTAAAGTTGGTTTGTCAGTTGTTCCTAGGCCCATTGGATGTTTCTTGTCGGGTTTTAGGATTTCGTAACCCGGGATTGTCTTCTTCTCTATCTTTTCCCTCCCCAGTATGGTTCGGGTTGTTGTTGTGGTGACTTGGGTTGCGCATGGCCTGTGATCCGCGGGGTCCTAGGCTTTTTAGTTTTAGTATGGCTTGCTCGCAGCGGCCTAACCAGCTCTCTTCCTTTGTAGATGGAAGCAGGTCATGTGCGACGCCACCACCTAATAGGGGAGGATGACGAGGAGATGGAAATGAGGTCAGAGGCGACGATGACGCAACGCACTAACGATGCGACACCTAGTGGAAGGGGCAAGGTCCCGTCATTTATGGCTCGTCAAGAACCTTTGGATATTGTAATGAGGGAACTTCACGATCGCCGTATGTTTAATTTTTATGCCTCTACAATGCGATTGCGGGACGTTCAGCTCGCTGTTCGTTCCCATCGTGTGCCCAGATGGTGTAGTGCTATGGTTCCGGTGGCGGATGATTACGCTACACATCCCTCTAAAGGTTTTATTATAATGAGCTTATCATATTTTACGGCTGGTTTTAGGTTCCCCGTTTCCCCTTTCATCATTGATTTTTTGAACAAAATAAAACTCAACCCGTTCCAACTGACTCCTAACTCATATGCCTCGTTGGTCTCTCTGGCTCTGATTTATTTGGGTAATCGCCTGCCACCACCATCCCCCGAGACTTTATGCTATCTTTACGACCTCAGGTGTGCGAACGCGTCAGACGGGCTGTATTATCTTATGGCCCGGAGAACGCCGTACAAGGATATCTTACCGAAAGGGGTTGCGATAGGCAAGTCCAATGTAGGGCCTTACAAATCTTGCTGGTTTTACATATCCTGCCCCTCGTTACGATATCTTAAAAATTTTGATTTCGTTCTTTCTTTGAGTAAGTTTAGCTGATAATCTTCACATGTAGTGATATGTTTTCCGATCTATTTGCTCTTCGTCTCATACACCTATCCTTTCTCATAATCTTTTTTTTGCAGTCAGGACCGACAAGAATCCCACTTTAGGGGCTAGAGAGCTCGAGGTTTTGAATGGTTTCAGATTGGTGAGCGACTTCGAAAGTGAATTCCGTTTCAACGAATCTCGACTTTGCTCATACGGACTTGCACCTTTCTTGGACATTGAGGTTACAAAGGAAATCGGGATTCGACGGGTGTCGAAAGTCAGACCTGTCGATTTCGATGATTACGACAGCATCATGGATCTCATCCTGAAGGGTCGCCATCTCGTGGTGCAAAGCGACGTCTTCCTCCTCCCTACTGACCAAGTTCCCGCTCCTGGTGACATGGATCAGGATATTACTATATTGCCACCACCACCCGTAGCTTCTCCTTGAGGGACGTCATCGCCACTGCGATCTGAGGCAGCAGGTGTGGCTGAAACCCTTATTCCATTCGGTCCTCCTCCAAAGAGAAGAAAGGCTGACAAGGTTAAAAGAAGAGCGTCTTCTCACAGCGACGAGGGTGAATTCATTCCTCTCCTCGTAGAAGCCGGTTCCCTGATTGAAGAGTATGCTCTGACTTTAGTTCAGAACATGAGTACGATTCTGGGGTTGAAGCAAAAGGTCAGGGTACTAGAGGCTAAGGATTGCACTATAGGGAGACTTGCGGGGTACGCTGCTCACCACGGCCTCGTGGTAAGGTTTAGTTATTGCTTTCAACATTGACGGCTATTTCGTGGTCTGCGACTTATCTCCCTCTTTTCTTCTTCTTCCCCTTGCAGAATGTCCTGACGTAGTTGAAGATTGAGGAGTTGGCACGGGATCAAGAGGATAAGGAGTCCTTGCTCACGGATGACCTTGTGGCTTCTTTTGCCGAAAACCAGGAGTTGTGCGAGAAAATCAAAGAGGTGGAGACCAAGCTCGCAGACGAGGTGCAGCGTCGCGAGATTGCTGAAGAGACATTCGGGCATGTTTCCATTGACTTGAAAAAGGCTACCATAGAGTTGGAGGAGGTGAAGAAACGCCTACAGATAACTGATGTGGCTACTAAAAATGTAGTTCAATAGACGGATTCTTTACGCCATAGGGCCGAAACCACCGAGAAAGAGCTGGATGAGGTTAGGAAAGAGCTTCGACTTGCTAAGGCTGAGATGTCTTCGTAGGTGGCCGTTGCTGCTAGGGAGTCAAGGCAGCAGACTTGCGAGGCCTTTTTCTACACTTCATAGGAAAAGCATCTGGAGATGGACTTCTCATTCTTTCGACCACATGCCGTAGAGGCCGTTAAATCTTTCAAGAGGGATGCCATCGAGACCGGTTCCCCGGATAAGGAATGAGGTGCCGAGACGGAAGTTCCAAGAGAGGAGGTTACTGCTTCACTCTCTAAGGTCCTCGATAAGCCTGCCCCAAAAAATCCTGCGCCTTAGAGTGGGTCCTTTCGCTTTCTCCCCCCTTCTCCTTCTTTTTTTTTTTGGTCTATAACTGATGAATATGATAACTCTATGAAATTCTGAACTTTCGATAATTCAAACACATGATTCTTGTCTTTATTTTTATGAGTTCATATCTACTGCTATCTTGCAACATATCAGGTTTTATTATTCCTTTTGAAATTACATTATGTCTAGTGGGAAATACATAAGATTTTATACAGCTAAAATTTTCTTCACAACTTTTACTGGTAATACCGCTATAGATGCTTGGCGTTCCAAGCATGGGGGAGTTCCTCCCCACTTTCGTCTGCTAAATGATAGGCTCCAGTGCTCACGACTCTTTTTATTAAGTACGGACCCTCCCAATTCGATCCTAGAGTCCCTTCGCTAGGCTTGCGTGCCCCTGGCAGGATAAGGCATAGAATGAGATCACCTAGGTTAAACCTTCGGGATCGCACTCTTTGGTTGTAATATCTTGCGATGCGCTGCTGACGTGCGGCAATCCTGAGGCTAGCTTTATCTCTTGCTTCCTCCACAAGGTCCAGGCTTGCAGTGAGCAGTTGGTCATTTCTCCTTGGTTCAAAGGTAGTCCTTCATTGTGTCACGATTTCAAATTCCGTGGGGATCATTGCTTCACATCCGTAGACCATCGAGAAGGGGGTTTCTCCTATTGAATTGCAGGGAGTCATCCTGTATGCCTATAACACCGTTTGTAACTTGCCAGCCCATGCTCCCTTTCAAGCCTTTAGCTGGGTTTTCAAGATTTTCTTAATAATTTTATTGATGGCCTCTACTTGCCCATTACTCTGTGGGTGATCCACGGATGTAAAACTTTTGAAAATTCTGAAATTATTACAAAACTTGACGAATTGTTTGCTTGTGAACTGGGTTCCATTATCGGTGACGATCTGTTAGGGGACCCCATACCTGTAGATGATATTACTCCAGACAAAGCTTAGGACCTTAGAAGATAAAATTTCGGTGAGCTCTTTTGCCTCAGCCCACTTTGTGAAGTAGTCCACGACTACGACGGCATATTTGCAATTTCCTCGTGCTTTCGGGAGTGGCCCAATCAAATCTATTTCCCAAATAGCGAATGGCCACGGGCTCATCATTTGCTTTAAATAAGCTGGTGGAACTTGGGGCACTTTCACGAATCTCTGGCACTTGTCACATTTTTTAACGAGATTCATCGCATCTTGCTTCATGGTTGGCCAGTAGAACCCCTGTCGAAGGGCTTTTTGTGCTAACGACAGCCCCCCAACATGGTTCCACAATGTCCTGCATGGATCTCTTTTAAAATGGTGTCACCGTCTTCTTCGTCAACGCACCTTAGGAGGGGAGTTGAAAATCCTCTTTTATAAAGGACATTATTGTAAATACAATATCTGGTTGCACGCGTCCGTAGGTGTCATGCCTCGATTTTGTCTTCTGGCAGGGTCTCATTTTTTAGGAAGTTAATGATGGGGTTCATCCAAGAGTCAGGTCTGTCTGCGATCACCACAATTTCTTCTTGCTGTTCGATGCTCGGGGACGAAAGGTGCTCTATCGAAATTGATTCCACAAGATTTGGTTCGTTTACTGTGGATAACCGAGTCAGGGCATCGGCATGAGCATTCCTGGCTTGCAGAATTTGGGTAATTTTGGATTGCTAGAAGGATTCTAATAATTTTCCAACCTTTTGGAGATACTGCGCCATCCTTTGCTCGCGGGTTTGGTACTCGCCCCTTATTTGACTGACGATAAGCTGGGAGTCGCTGTATATCTTTAGTTTTCCACCTGTACCACCTTAGCCAATCGTAAGCCTGTCAGCAGGGCTTCGTACTCAGCCTCATTGTTTGTGGCTTAGAATTCAAATCTTAAGACGCTAAAGATTCTGTGCCCTTCTAGATTGACGAGAAGTATCCCTGCGCCAGATTTTTTTTTTGTTGGATGACCCGTCGATGAATAGTTCCCAACAAGGGTCCTCACAGAGCTCTGCCTCTTCCCTTATGGGTCCTGTGAACTCAACAATAAAATCTGCCAGTGCCTGCCCTTTAATGGCCGCTCTGGGCTTATATTCAATGTCGAACTGGGCGAGCTCTATTGCCCACTTAAGCAGTCGTCTGAAGGCATCAATCTTCTATAGAATTTGCCTCAAGGGATATTGTGTAAGAACTCTGATGCTGTGGGCCTAAAAATAGGGTCGTAACTTTCTCGAGGCTATGACTAGGCAATAAGTGAGTTTCTCCATAGGGGAATATCTTATTTTCGCATCCAACAACCTCTTGCTTATGTAATATATGGGGAGCTGAATGGCCCCTTCTTCCCGTGTCAATGTCACGCTTAGGGTGTACTGTGATACTCTGAAATAGATAGTCAACCTCTCCCCTTCTCTCAGTTTGGAAAGGAGGGGTGCTTGGCTGAGATAGGTTTTAAGTTCCCTAAATGCGTCCTCGCACTCCATAGTCCATTCGAACCTTTTAGCCTTTTTGAGGATATTGAAGAAAGAAATGCACTTATCAGGGGCTTTTGAGATGGATCGGCTTAGGGCAGCGACTTGGCCGTTTAAGCTTTGGACATCTTTAGAGCCAGTGGGAGAACGCATGTCGAGGAGGGCTTTGATTTTTTTCATGTTTGCTTCGATCCCTCGGTTGTTGACCATGAAGCCGATAAATTTACCCGATGCTACCCCGAAGGTGCACTTGAGGGGGTTCAGCTTCATCTGATATCTTCTTAGGATTCGAAACGTTTCATCCAAGTCGTGGACGTAATTGACGAGTCGCTTAGACTTTAAAAGCATGTCATCCACATAAACCTCCATTATTTTACCGATTTACCCTTGGAACATTTTGTTCACTAATCACTGGTAAGTCACCCCTGCGTTTTTGAGTCCGAAGGGCATCACTTTACAGCAGTATAGTCCATGGTCAGTGACAAATGAGGTATGTTCTTCATCCCGTGTGTCCATCGGGATTTGATTATATCCTGAGTAGGCATCCATAAAGCTGAGGAGTTCATGTCTTGCGGTCGCATCGACAAGTTGATCCATCCTTGGTAGGGGGAAGCTATCTTTTGGGCAAGCTCGATTAAGATTTGTAAAATCGGTACATGTCCTCCACTTCCCGTTCTTTTTCTTGATGAGGACAAGATTGGCTACCCAGGTGGGATACCATGCTTCCCTAATAAATTTGTTGGCCAGAAGTTTGTCCACCTCTTCTTTGAGTGCTGCATAGCGTTCGACGGTCATTGGCCTTCTTTTCTGGCAGATTGGCTTAGCTTGAGGGTTAATGTTCAGTGAGTGGGACATTATCTTTGGATCAATGCCTTCCATATCTTCATGGTTCCAGGTGAAAACATCCGTGTTTGCCCTAAGGAAGTCTGCCAGCTATGTTTTTACGTTGGGTGGCAGTCGTTTTCCTACTTTCAGGCGCCTCTCCTCATCTTTCTCACTTATCCGCACTTCTTCTATATATTCAGTTGGCCCTGTGGTTTGTCCCGCATCCATTTCTCGGGGGTTGAGGTCGTAAGCGACCCCTTTTTCACTCATCGGGCAGAAGTATCCATCACAAACCATATCCACCTTTCTTTTTTGTAACCCAAGTTTTACCACTTCTTTGTAACAATGGCAAGCTACCTGTTATTCCCCTCGGACGCACCCTGTTCTGCTTGGGGTAGGAAACTTCGTAACAAGTGTCTTGGTTGATACCATCATGTCAAGATCGTTCATGGTGGGTCATCCTAGTACCACGTTGTATGCCGAAGGACAATCAATGATCAAGAAATCTGACATGACGGTGGCTTGATGGTCCGGGTCCCCTACGGTGAGCGGGAGCTTGATTTGCCCTATTGGAAGTATCCCGTGCCCGGTGAATCCATAAAGGGGCTCTGGTGATGGATCTGTCTATCTCGTCCCCACGTCCATCTGATCAAAGCACGCCTTATACATTATGTAGAAGGAGCTTCCGGTATCTAACATTATTCTCCTTTCCTCCATATTGGCTATTCTTGCCCGTATGATGATGGCATCATTATATGGGTAGAAGACTCCCATTGCGTCTTCTTTGGTGAATGTGATATCATTCGTGACAGCCTTCGCCTTTTTGGCAGGCCTGTCATTTTGCACATGGCTGGCGAGGAGGACACGGCCTGCCTCTCGAAGATAACGATTGTGCGACCGACTCGACGTATCATCGATGTGAGGCCCGCCATGAATGGTGAATATCGTCCTCACGGAGGGTGCTCCCTTGTTCTCAGGGGGTCTGGTGATGCCGCGACGTATGCTGTCGGGGGTACAGGGGGTCTCTGTCCTGGAGCTCCTGCCACGTATTCACCTAAACGACCTCTTTTGATCAAGTTTTTTATGGCATCTTTTAGCGCCCAACAGTCTGACGTACTATGCCCGACCTCGCTGTGATAGGCGCAAAATTTTTTCCAATTTCTTTTATCGATGGGTGTCTTGATGGGCCTAGGCTGTCCAAAGTCTTCGTTCCCCCTTTCTGTAGCGTAAATCCTGTCGGGGGTGTCTGATAAGGTGATGTAGGTTTCATAATGACGTTGAGGTTGATAAGACTTATCTCAGACTTTCTTTGTGATTTGACCTCTTGGGCCATCCTCTTGGCCTCTTTTGTCGTTCTCGTTCCCATTCCTTTTCTTCCCCCTAGGGTTGTCTGCATCATATTTTTTTTTTGACTTCCTTGGGTCGAAAGTTTCTTCCCAACGGATATCCTTCGCGGCCCACTCGTAGAATTTGCCTAAACTTTTGACGGGGGATTTGTATATGTCTTTATACAACTTCCTGTCTTTTCAAAGTCCGGTGGAGATCGCAGTGAGGACATTCTCATCCGACTGGATGTCAACATTTTTGACTTCCTATCGGAACCTCGTAATGTAATCCTTAAGTGATTCATCCCTTTGTTGGAAAATCGTGGCCAGATGGCAAGAGGGGGCAAGTTGCCTTTTTAGCGCCCTATATTGGTCAAGGAACTTAGTTTGACATTCATCCCAGCTCCTCAAACCGTGAGCTGGGAGACTCTTGAACCATGTTAGCGGTATTTCCCTGAGGATTACTAGGAAGACTCGACATTTTACCAATGGATTGGAAGTTTGTAAATCCATCTGGACGTTGAAAGTGTCCAAGTGATTATAAGGATCGCTGTTCCCGTCGTATAGGGGGATGTTTGGAAATTTGAACCTACGGGGGAGAGGTTCCGTCTCGATTCGGCGAGAGAGGGGGGGTTCTCCCCTCGTGGGATCCGTGGTTCTCTTGGGAGGCAGAATTCTTCTCCAGTCGTTCCATTCTCTGGAGTAGTTCTTCGACCTTTTGATCCCAGGGGTCTGGTCGATGATTAGAAGCCTTTCTGTTCTTTCGTTCCTGCTTTCGACGATAACATCGATCCGAGGTTCCTTGCTTCGGGCCGTGTTCGCAATCAGTTGAGCTGTGATTTGACTCCCTGTTGCTATTGGTTCCTTCCAAACTTTCACTTTGATGCAACTCTTCTTCTTGAACGTCGTTCCTTTCGTTTTCGCCATCCTCCTGAAGTCGATGGACTTTAGATCTCAATCGCGAGTTTGAGGAATGAAGTGAATGGGTTCGCTGGCATTCGACCCTGGTTTGCTGATCATGTTGGGTTCCCGGATGACGACGCTCGTTCTCAGAGGTAACTGCTTCTATCCGTCTTGGTGCGCCTTGGGTGTGTGCTTAAGACAATGTCCAGACCATGTTGGCCAGCTCCTTCATGGTATTCTCCAGAGCCTCCTGGCGCTTCAAGAGTCTCTTGGCACCGTTGCCATGCGCACATCACTTGCTTTGGGGTCTACCGCAGGAGTAGTTGTGTCTTGCTACTGCATCTGGCCTTCTGGTTGACTAGCGGGAGTCTCAATATTCCTGATGATTTTCCTTCTTGCCATCATGTCTGACATGACTTTTCGGAGATTAAAAATGAGAAAATGCAGTGGGAATATGCAGTGGGGGCCTCCTTCTAGGGTCAAAATGTTGACACCAAAATTCGGTCAACTAGTTTCCCTGGTACAACACCCCTGACTGCATATTTGAGAAAGAAAGAAGAAGGAAAGCAAAGGTTTGAGAAGAAAATGAGAAAACAAGAAAAGACAATAGCACCGGGGATTTATCGTGGTTCGGCCAAAGCCAGTTATTGGCCCCTACGTCCACGTTACTCTTTTGTTATTCGCTATCCAAAGGTCTTATTAGACCAGATTACAATGGGCAGTGTGTTCTCCTCATGAGAATCTTTTAATACATGAAGTTTTCTTTCTCTTTACTAGCAGAATTTTCTGTATCTCTCCCCTCTCCTTATAATAATCCCTTCCCTTCTATTTATAGTGAGGGAGAGGGTTACAAGTGTAATTTTCTCGATCGACAAAATGATCACCTTCACCGCTTATAACATTAAATGTTTGCCGTCAAACAATTAATGCTGGACAAATCATTGTCAGATTTTCGGGGAGTTGATGTGTATTACCTGAGACCTGAGCTGTCAATTTTTCTGGCACGTTTCAGGTTGTTGACTAGACTTTGTACGGTCGTCTGTTAGCGGTGGGCTGAAAAGGAGATTGTGGGTCGAGGTTCCAAGATCGTTACTTTCGTCTTCGTTTGGTCGCTTATTGGTCTTGTCCAACGCGGTCATAACTCTTCACGTCTTAGGTCTCGCCACATAGCGAGGCTTCGTGGCTTTCGTTTGATGATCGCGGTCTCTTTCTGGCAGAGTTGGATTCTGCCCTGCATCCTTTCTTCATTTAATCACATTCCCCTCCTGGATGTTGCCCTGCTCGAATCTCGTATCCTAATAATGCCCATAACATATAATTATCTAAAATGTACCAAATCCCTATATTTCAAGTAAAAAATATTATGTATGTGTTTTACTTTTTTTTAGAAAAAATACAAATTAACTTCTTGAATTTCGAGTAGTTGCATTCAACATTCAAAAACTAATAATTTTTATAATCAGCCCCATTTAACTTTTGGATGATTACATTGAACAATCAATATTCATCTTGTGAACGATTTTAGGAACGATATGACTAGTGTACTTTTGGGTGATTACATTTAACAACCAATATCCTTCAATTTTTGCTTCATAAAAATTCTTGATTTGACATGAAAACTTATAGAAAAATCATGTATAGTGTGAAAACCTTGTGTCTCAAATTTTAGAACATTCTAACTTGTGTACTATTTTTTTACTTTTCCCCATTTTAGAGATATTTCAATCATTTTTCCATGGATTGCTTGTCTTAAGCAAGTAGAAAAGCCCATAAACTGAATCCTTATATTTTTATCTTCGTGTAGGTATAATATGGCTTTTAGATTCTTTCTGGAGCTATGACAAAAAACGTTATGTAAGTGTAATTTATCATTTATCTAAAGTTAAAGAGGACTTATTGTAAAAATTAATAGTTTATAGGTGTTAACTACAACTATCCTAAAGTTGAAGGGATAATTTGTATTTTTAGTTTTTTATAATATACATTATTTGTATGCTAAATTGTACTAATCTTCTTAAATTTATGGGTGAAAAATAGATGATTATAAATAAAGAACATATAACTTAAAGTTTAAGAGGTTATATATACTTTTTTAAATATAAAAAATTTATAAACACATGACTCAAAGTATAAATTTTTTTTATGTATTTTAGCATAAGAAAAATGATGTAATAACTCCTTATGACATACCCTTAGAAACACTTCCTCTCCCATAAGATACATTTAAACAAAATGTAAAATCTACCCTACATGAGAAAATCTCGAGATAGAAATGTCTTGAGCACTATTATTTGAATTATGTTTATTAGCTTTGCAAAGATAACAAGTTATAAATGAAATAAATACATGATGATATTTCATCGATATTATAAATACAGCGCATAATATTATCTTCTGACCTCCACTTAAAAAATCACTAGTGAAATTGAAAATTTAACTGCCTGAAATAACATCCATATATTTCTTTATAAATTTTTATTAGATAATCAAATAAAAAATATTTTAAATTAAAAAAATTACCAGCACGTAAATGTATACATCCTCTGCGTCATTGATGAAATATTACAATTTTTTTCTCTTATTGTGATTACACCACGACCGTCTGTTTTTTTTATAATCTTTATTTTGTAATTTTTCATAATTTTTTTTTAGCAGTGGAACATGTTTACGATCCCATGTCACGTCGTGACAAGATTCTGCAGCATGTGATACGTAATAGAATTATTGGGAAATGGTGGGTCCAGTGGTGAAGGTAATAAATACAGTAGCGTTCAGTGACAGAAACCCTAGCATGACGGAGGGTGCAAACCCGTGGACCAAACGAGAGGATGGTGCTAGAGCAAAGGAGCTTGGATTTATTCATTTATATTTGGTCGTTTTCCCAGACCCAGCTCAAAAATTTCACAAGCAAATATTCCTGTATACTCTGATGTAACATGTCTCCCTTTTCTATTTTTAATTTAAATTCAATTAACTACTAATATAGATTAATTTTATATTATCGTAATACTAAGAATACAAAATTAGTAAATAATTTCATTTAGTTGAATAGTAGAATAAATGTTTTATAAATGGAATATACGAAAAAAAAAAAAAATCTCAACAAAACAAGTAAATTAAATGGTATCAATCTGGATCTTCAAATTAGTCGTATTCAGAACTCAGTAGTTGAAATGTTCTTGTTTTCTGAATCATAAATCTCACAGTAGAAATTCAATTGACTTCATAGATTTATTGGGATTGATGAGATTTGGTCAAATATATAATCATGCATTTGAATTCATAAATTATTTAGCGAAGTTTAGGGCAATTACTTAGCAGCCCAAGTGGTGTGTAGATGAAGGAAACCTAGGTCACAAGGCGTCTCCATGAGCTTAATTTAGTGAACAAGCAAGTCAACTGATGTTCATGTGAGGTCATGGTTTAAAATAAGGGAGAATGAATCTAAGAAACCGTTATTTAGACGTAATTCCTTTGAAGAAGATGACATATTAGCACAATTAATTAAGCCAGGAAAGGTGATCAACCCATTTGATGAAGACTGAGTTGAAGTTTCAAAAGGAATGGAAATAAATGGCTCTCCGTTAATAGATATACAACTGGATCAGAAAGATTTATGTATTTCTTGGCCAACGCGTAACAACAAATCATCTCTTTTTTGACCCGTAAATCTATCCCAATATTCTCTTTCATTTGTTGTCATCATTGAGATGATCAACAATCCAACAACGCATAGAAGTAATGTCGATCACAAATATCAAAGAAATTCTGATACATGGAGTGTGGGAAAATTAAATAAAAAGGGATTCAAAAAATTGGAAAGAGTCCACCTTCTTGAATAGAAATATGAAAAAACTTAAATTTTAATACTAAAAACAAAGATAAAAACCTTTGAAATTGAAAAAGTGAAGGATGAAATTCGTAGTAATTCAACAAGTTATTGTAAAGTACTTAGAGAAACTCATAACCCTTTTAGGCATCCAAAATCAATGGGACCCTTGATGACTAACTGAATTACTTTCAATTGACTTTCAGACCATTTTTAATGTCTCAAATCCCCTAACTCAATCAACTGACTAATATAAATAATTGTGACTTTTAAAAAAGCGAAATTCTTTTAATCCCTAAGAAAATTAATTTAATTAATTGCCTAAATACAAATAATCGTGGCTCTTATTCACAAAGATAATTGATTTAAATTAAAATTTTATTATTATTCTCCATCAATATCTTACGTGAAGAATTGTGACTCTTAAAAAAGCTAAACTCTTATTCACAAAGATAATTGATTTTAATTAAAATTTTATTATTATTATCCATCAATATTTTAAATGAAGAATTGTAATTGTTAATGAGTGTCAAATTTTTGTCATTTGGCTTGATTTTAGTGTTTTCATTATTTGCAAATTGAAATTTTGTTTTTTATTCTCAATCAGAAAATTGTATCATGTCTAATTGCTCAAATAGAGGATTCTAGATTGAAGGAATGGAAAACATTTCCAAGATTAGAAAGCACTCATAACCCGCTACTTAGTCCAGAAAATTTATGACAGTTGCTTCAATGCAAGAGTAATTGGAGAAGAGACACCGGAATTGATTATCAAATTTGAATATAAAACTTGAAAAAATACTTAGAAAACCAATGGAATTTTTGGAGAAATTAACAATTTTGTTAAAATTTCTTTTCTTTTTTCCTTTCTTTTCTCGATATGAAAATATATATGAAATTAATGATTTTGTTGAATATTTGAAGAAATTCTAGAGTATGCATTTTAAGAATAATTTTGCATTTTAATTTTCTCCTTTGCATGGCAAGCTGTTTGAAAAGAGGTATTTGTGGGATTATTTGGTCAAGTTTTGCTTGCTTTGGTTGACAAAATGAAGATTAGCATTGTGAGTTTGAAGTAGTAGTGCATTTTTTTAGGGTGATTTATATAGATTTTTAAATAAGAGAAAATGTATGCATAATTTTGATAAATTAAAGAGAAGGAAAATATATTTTATTCAAAATATTAAAAGAAATCATTATATAATTATTGTAATTTTGAAAATTTCTTGAATTTTCAGTTGTTGTCAAAAATAAAATTATTAATCACCAAAACCTTGTAATGAAGTTGTTATGAGTGAAATCTGAAACTTTCTAAATGGGCTGACAGAAGGCTCGAGTAGCAGCAAAACTCCAGCTCGCTAAGGTACCGAGAATGCTAAGTCTCGGCTCGCTCGTTCAACAGCTGACCTTGTGTGAGCTCACTTTATTATAAGCTAGCTCAACCTCGCTATCTGGAAGACAATAGCAATCCCAAGTTGAAGGTTCTAGTTTGTGAGGTGCGGCCTTTAGCAAGAAGCTTGTTGAGCAGGAGACAAATATATGTCACATCTAGTAGATAAAGGCCCTGCCCACAAAAAATAACCTGTAAAAGCCGATTTATAGGAGTTCATTCTGTCTTGCACATTTAATGTTGATGTAATATTTTTACAATTTGAAAAATTACTATTATATCCTCCTCTCCTCTATAAATAGGAAGGAAGGATATCACTATAGAGGAGGCTGAAATAGCTATACTGAAGCTCTGTAAAATTCTCTCTAAAGTAATAACACTGTTGTGGACGTAGGGTCCGGTATTGCCCGAATTTGGCCAAACCACGTTAAAATACTGTTTGCCACTATCATTCTTCCATTTGACCATCTTCATCTCTTATTTCTTCCATTAGAAAGCAATTTGGGGTTCAAGAATCGATCTCAATTGGCTTGAATTTGGTTGAATTAGATCTCACTGTCAACATTTTGGTGCTAGAAAGAGGGCCCATTTACTTTTTGATCACCTCTTTTATACAACTACAATGGTCGAGGGAGAACTGCCAAGACTTCGAATGCCCTAGCCCATCCATTTGAGGGTCACATATCTACAACATACTCCTTAATTGCTCATGTCATAGGTGCTGCGGCTGGCTTGCCCCCACCTGGTACTTACCAATCTGCCGTTGTTGTAAATGACATCAACGGAACTCAAGCTTGGCTTTAATGCCAGGAGAAGCTGGAAAATATGATGGGAGAATTGACTAAGGAAGTTACGGCACTGATGCAAGCTCAGACCTAGGGTGCTTAAAGATAGATCGAGGTTGTTGCATCCCAGAATAAGCACCAACAACAACAAGTTGAATGTTCGAGCAAAGGTAACCAAGATCAAACTTAAGGTCACTGCTTGCGTGATCGTGAAAATGAAAGGAGCCACCAGGTCTCTAGTCAGCGACTGGAGGGCTTGGATCTGCTAGTGGAAGAATTGCTTCAGAGGGTGAAGTAGTTGGAAGAACATCCCTGAATTCGTGACAACCAAAGATGCTCTGAGGAACAAACTCCCTTCTCTAAAGACGTTGAGATGGAACCTCTCCCCTGCAAACTCAGAATCCCTGCCATTCCACTATATAATGGGGATAGTGACTCGTGTGACCACCTGGACATGTTCAATGTCCAGATGGATCTCCAAATGAGTAATCCCCTAATCAAGTGGCAAATCTTCCTCGCTACACTAGGGGATATCCCTCGAATGTTGTTTAGGGACCTCCTAGCTCGTAGCATTAGCAGTTGGGAGGATTGCCAGGAAAAATTTCTTATCCAATATAGAGTGCTCAGGAGGCAGCTCGTGTCCTCTGTCATCTTACTACAATCTTTCAACGTAAGCATGAGCCATTGAAGGATTAAATCGCCCAGTTCAGGCGTGAGATAAATAATGTGGAGAGACCTTTAGACGAAGCAATTCTGGCTGTAGTCTTAGTAGGGCTTCGCAGGGATGGAAAGCTATTTAAAAGCCTATACAAGTCTCTAGTTAGCGACTTAGGTAAATTTATGAGCGGGCTACAAAGGAAACCAGGTGGGAGGAGGTTTTCAATTGATAGAAGCCTGAGGCGAGCAGCTTGAGTCAGAATAGGAAGAGGAACAGTCATGGAGACAAAAAAGGTAGCTTCGATTTCCTGCTCACTAAGAGGAGTAGAGATGAATGATCCCTGCGTTCGGGTCGCCATGATAGCTATAGCATCCTATCAGAAGCTCAGGACAAGATCTTTGCGATGGAAAGGGACAAAGAAGACTTTGGAAAACCTTAACCCTTAAAGACTCCTAACAAGTCTAGAAGCAACCGAGGCAAATTTTGCACCTATCATAATGAGTTCAGGCATACCACCTCGAAATGTTGGGCACTGAGGGATGTTATTGAGGACCTCATCAAAAGAGGTCGCTTGCAAGACTATGTAGTGTAGCCTTCCAGACAACGACTTGAACAATCTTAGTGGGATCCCAAACCAGAGTAATTTCCCATAAGGAGGACTATTTACTGAATTCTATGCTATAATTGTGAAGCTTGTAAAAACATTCTAAATCTTTGTAATGATCTTTAAATAAATTTTTTAGCAAGGGGTTGCACAAGAGGCAAGCGCTCTCTTACCTGGCCACAAGATCGACCACTCTCTTATTTGGGCACGAGATTACCCTAATCACAAGATTAGTCACTCTCTTATTTAGGCACGAGATTGCCTCGACCACGAGATCAGTCATTCTCTTATTTGGGCACGAGATCACCCTGGCCATGAGATTGGCCACTCTCCTATTTGGGCATGAGATTACCTCAACCACAAGATCAACTATTCTCTTATTTGGGCATGAGATCACCCCGATCATAAGATCAGCCACTCTCCTATTTAGGCAAGAGATCGCCCCAACCACAAGATCAGTCACTCTCTTATTTAGGCACTAGATCGCCTCAGCCATAAAATTGGCTACTCTCTTATTTGGGCACGAGATTGCCCCAGCCACAAGATTGGCTACTTTTCTATTTGGGCATAAGATCACCCTGGCCATGAGATCAGCCACTCTCTTATTTGGGCACGAGATCGCCCTGACCATAAGATCGGTCATTCTCCTATTTGGCCATGAGATCACCCTAGTCACAAGATTAGCCACTCTCTTATTTGGGCATGAGATCACCTCAGCCACAAGATTGACCACTTTCTTATTTAGCCACAAGATCAGCTTGAGCACGAGATCGCTCACTCTCTTATTTGGCCACAAGATCAGCCACCCACTAAATAATAAAGGTTGCAATTCTCTATTAGGTGTAGCTTCCATGTGACCTATATGCTATTAATCTCTAATTGAGGCATTTTGTTGCCTAGATTCATTATTTATAGAAAAACAAGATTGATTGGTCGCTTAAATATCTAATGATATTATTTGAATCTAACGTTATGATTTGCAGGAATCTATATTAGCATTTGTGATGAGTAAGAGTATTCAAAATACAGCACACAAGAAATATTCAAGGTCTCACTTAACGAGGTACATTTACATTGAAAAAAATCAAAATAAGAGTCAATCTAGCCTATATATTGGAAGAAAGATTTGCGCCCTCAAAAAAAGCCCCAATCAGTGGAAGGGTTGACAAGCATGCTTGATTTCAACTCTTTCCCTTGCTGCCTTCCTGGGTTCGAAACTCCCTTCCAGCTCTCTACTCAGTACAAAAGATTCAAAGGAAGAAGGCCGGAGCAGCTGGGAAGGATCTCCCTTCTAGCATCACCGAGAAGAAATAATCCAAGATCTTCAAGAGATCTTCCCTCATTCTCGGAGAAGGAGAATTTCCTGAAAAGGCTTCCTATATAGCAAACCATACACATCCTTTCATAAAAGTGGGCCACCAGAGGTACGGGAGGCTTGTCTGAAGAACTTATCAGTTCACTAGATGAAAGAAGGGAGATTCCCCCTACATTTATATAGAGCCAGCCCAGTCTCACCAAAGAGTCTGGTCACACTCCCAACTACTCCTTCAATTAATGCCTCATAAGAAAACGAGGCCAATTTGTCAATTTATCAATTGCTGTGGAAGAAAACTAGGTTGACTCGCTAGTGATTATGAGACACGTATTATAGGGAGTGTGGCCTAGAACAAATGAAATGACATGCTCAATAAAGACTTTGACTTCATGGTGTTTTATGAAGGAATGATTTTTGGCAAATTTCAACTCCCAACCCGCGAAGTGAGTTAAGAGTTGGGGGACTTATGTTATGAGTGAAATTCAAAACTTCCTAGACAGGCTGGTAGAAGGCTTAAGTAGTAGTAGAACCCCAGCTCACTGATGTGTCGAGGATGCTAAGTCCCTGGCTCGCTTATTCAATAGCTAACCCTATGCGAGCTCACTTCATTATAAGCCAGCTCGACCTCACTATCTGGAAAACAGCAATGATCCTAGGCCAAAGGTTTTGGTTTGTGAGGTATGGCCTTCAACAAGAAGCTTGCTGAGCAGGGGACAAACATATGTCATATCCAGCAGACAAGGGCCCCACTTGCAAAAAGTGATGTTCAAATTTCGCAAGTGCACGGTGTAGCTGTAGCTAGTACTGGCAAATACGAGTCGATCCCACAGGGAAGTTATGTCAATTACTAGAATCTTTATAACTCAACTATCCAAATTAATTGAGAGAAAAAGAAAGTAATAAAGAAAGAAATAAAGAAGAAAATTAGAAAAGAAATTAATAAAGAAA